>ML398835.1:0-22019 GCA_005239525.1 Nicotiana knightiana | reverse complement strand
ATAAATATAAACATGGCACGGAATGTCCCCTCGTGCATAATAAATATAAACATGGCACGGAATGTCCCCTCGTGCATAATAATATAAAACAGGCACGGCATCACCCTTCGTGCTTTAACACTCTTCCTCACCCAACATCAATCACAAACAAGGGCAAGGAAATAAACAGAGTAAAAATAGAAATCCCGGCAAGGGAACATCAATTAAACAATTAAATCCCGGAAAGGGAACATCAATTAAACAATTAAATCCTAGCAAGGGAACATCAATTAAACAATTAAATCTCGGCAAGGGAACTATACAACGATGACCCGGCAAGGGTACATTTCAATAACTCTTTCTCTTTCTTTCACTTTCATTTCCATAATTTATTCTATTACTCGAGCCAATGCTCCAAAGATGTTTAAAGATTACAATTCCCTTCACATGCCCTTTACAACATATAAAAAATCCTCAATTAGGCATAGAAATTACAACAAAGTCAGAATATTCACAATATAAGGACTCACGGTCATGCTAAACACCAATGTATAGATACTCGTCACCATGCCTATACATTGTATTTGACAATTAGCAAATAGAAAATAATACTCAACTCCTATTTCCTCAAGCTAAGGTTAGACCAAACACTTACCTCGGGTCCAAAGTATAGCAATCAACCCTCTAACACCGCCTTTCCTTTAGAATTCGACTCCGGAATGGTATTATCTAGACATAATCAACTCAAGTACATCAATAAGGATTCAATGATTCAATTATATGGCCTAATTATCCATTTCCTAGCATTCTTCCAAAATCATCAAAAGTTGATCCCTGGCCCGCTCGCTCGAATTCTTGAAATTCTCGAAGANGGCGACACTCGGAGCAATACTCGCTCACCAACCATGAAAGCCACATCTCGAACCTTACGATCTGCATAACTCTTTTGCCTGGACTGAGCTGTAGGAAGCCTATCCTGAATGATCCTGACCTTGTCCATGGCCTCCTGAACCAAATATGTACCCAACAACCGAGCCTCTCCCGGCTCAAACCATCCAACCGGAGATCGACACCGCCTACCATATAAAGCCTCATAAGGAGCCATCTGGATACTCGACTGGTAGCTGTTGTTGTAGGAAAACTCTGCTAAAGGCAAGAACTGATCCTATGATCCTCCAAAGTCAATAACACAAGCTCAGAGCATATCCTCCAATATCTGAATAGTCAGCTCGGACTGTCCATCCGTCTGAGGATGAAATGTTGTGCTCAACTCCATCTGCGTGCCTAACTCTCGATGAACTGCTCTCCAGAAATGCGAGGTAAACTGTGCGCCCGGTCTGAAATGATAGATACCGTCACACCATGAAGGCGAACAATCTCCCGGACATAGATCTCAGCTAACCTCTCGGGTGAATAAGAAACTGCCACAGGAATGAAATGCACTGACTTGGTCAGCCTATCAACAATGACCCAAACTGCATCGAACTTCTTCCGGGTCAATGGAAGTCCGGTAACGAAGTCCATAGTGATCCTCTCCCACTTTCACTCGAGAATCTCAATCCTCTGAAATAAATCACCAGGCCTCTGATGCTCATACTTAACCTGTTGACAATTCAAACATCGCGCCACATATGCCACAATATCCTTCTTCATTTTATGCCACCAATAATGTTGCCGAAAATCCTGATACATCTTCGCGGTGCCTGGATGAATAGAGTACCGGGAACTATGGGCCTCCTCTAAAATTGACTCTCGAATCCCATCAACATTGGGCACACAAACTCGCCCCTGCAATCTCAAAACACCATCATCATCTAAGGTCACCTGCTTGGTGCCTCCGCACTGCACGGTGTCTCTATGGACACACAAATGGGGATCATCAAATTGCCGATCACGGATACGCTCCAATAATGAAGAACGAGTGACCGTACAAGCCAACACTCGACTAGGCTCAGAAATATCCAACCTCACAAATCGATTGGCCAAAGCCTGAACATCCAAAGCAAGCGGCCTCTGACTGACCGGAATAAAAGCAAGACTGCCCATGCTAGCTGACTTCCTACTCAAAGCATCGGCCACCACATTGGCCTTCCCCGGGTGATATAAGATGGTAATATCATAATCCTTCAACAACTCCAACCACCTCCTCTGCCTCAAATTCAACTCCTTTTGCTTGAACAAGTACTGAAGACTCTTATGATCCGTGAACACCTCACACGCCACGCCATACAGATAGTGCCTCCAAATCTTCAATGCGTGGACAATGGCTGCCAACTCCAAATCATGCACTGGATAGTTCTTCTCATGAATGTTTAACTTCCTCGAAGCATAAGCAATGACCTTGTCATCCTGCATCAACACTGCACTAAGCCCAATACGGGAAGCATCGCAATAGACTGTATAAGGCCCTGAACCCGTGGGCAAAACCAATACTGGTGTCATAGTCAGAGCTGTCTTGAGCCTCTGGAAGCTCGCCTCACACTCGTTCGACCATCTGAACTGGGCACCCTTCTGGGTCAACCTAGTCATCGGCGTTGCAATAGATGAGAACCCCTCCACGAACCGACGATAATAGCCTGCCAATCCCAAGAAACTCCGAATCTCTATAGTTGATGTTGGTCTAGGCCAGTTCTTGACTGCCTCAATCTTTTTCGAGTCAACCCGAATACCCTCTGCTGATACGACATGACCCAGGAATGCAAATGAACTCAACCAGAACTCACACTTCGAAAACTTTGCATATAGCTGGCTATCCTACAAAGTCTGAAGAACCACTCTGAGATGCTGCTCGTGCTCCTCCTGACTGCGGGAGTATATCAATAAATCATCAATGAAGACTATCACAAACGAGTCCAAATAAGTCCTGAACACTCGGTTCATCAAATCCATAAAAGCTGCTGGGGCATTTGTCAACCCAAACGACATGACTAAAAACTCGTAATGCCCGTACCGAGTACGGAAAGCTGTTTTAGGTGCATCAGATGCCCTAATCCTCAACTTATGGTAGCCAGATCTCAAGTCTATCTTTGAAAATACCTTAGCACCCTGAAGCTGATCGAACAAATCATCAATCCTCGGCAGTGGATACTTATTCTTGATTGTAACCTTGTTCAATTGTCGGTAATCAATGCACATCCTCATCGAACCATCCTTTTACTTCACAAACAATACTGGAGCGCCCCAAGGAGAAACGATGGGCCTAATGAAACCCTTCCCAAGCAAATCCTGCAATTGTTCCTTCAACTCTTTCAACTCTGGCGGGGCCATGCGATACGGCGGAATAGAAATGGGCTGGGTTCCCGGAGCCAGATCAATGTAGAAATCAATGTTCCCTGTCGGGTGGCATCCCCGGCAGGTCTGAAGGGAAGACCTCAGGAAAGTCACAAACCACGGGCACCGAATCAATAGAGGGAACCTCAACGCTGGAATCGCGCACATAAGCCAAATAAGCCAAACACCCCTTCTCGACCATACGTCGAGCCTGCACGTACGAAATAACACTGCGGGTAGAATGACCAGGAGTTCTTTTCCACTCCAAACGGGGCAAATCCGGTAAGGCTAAGGTCACCGTCTTGGATGACAATCCAAGATAGCATGATATGGGGATAACCAGTCCATCCCCAATATAACATCAAAATCGGCCATACCTAAAAGCAACAAATCAACACGGGTCTCAAGACCCCCCAATCACCACAACACAAGAATGATGGACTCGATCGACCACGATAGAATCACCCACCGGTGTAGATACATAAACAGGAATACTCAGTGGATCACTAGGCATGACCAGGTATGGTGCAAAATAAGAGGATACATACGAATACGTAGACCCTGGATCAAATAGCACTAAAGCATCTCTGTCACAAACTCGAATAGTACCTGTAATGGCTGCATCTGAAGACTCAACCTCTGGTCTGGCTAGAAGAGCATAACATGGGGGCTAGGCCCTACCACCCTGAACCACATCTCTGGGACGGCCGGCTGCTGGCTGGCCTCCATCTCAGGCGGCCTGAGCTCCACCTCTATGACCTCTACCTCCACTTCTAGCACCTCTACCCCCACTTCTAGCTAGCTGGGCAGGATGTGGAACACCTGGTGCCTGTACCATGGCACGAGAACCCTGATGCTGAGACCCACCAGAACCTCAAGGGAAAAACCTGGAAATGTGCCCCAAACCACCGCAAGTATAACAAGGCCTCTGCTGATGTGACTACTGACTCTGGAACTGGCCATGTCGACCCTGATAACCACCCTGGAAATTCTGAAGCGGCGGTGCACCGATAGGTGCTGGTGGCACACTGTAAGGCTGCTGATCGGAATAGCGCGTCTGATAACCACGACCACCTGAAGTACCATGGGAAACCTGGAGAGCTGCCTGAAAAGGTCTGGGAGGATGACCTCTGCCTGAAGAATCCCTGCCCCCAGATGAGGCTCCACTGAATAGACCGAAATGACAGGGCCTCTTGTCAGCCCCCTGACCACCTCCCTGTGACAAAACAATCTCAATCCTCCTGGCCGCATTGGCTGCATCCTGGAACGATATATATGTACCTGCCTCTCTGGCCATCTGAAGTCTGATATGCCGGGCCAATCCCTCGATAAACCTCCGAACCCTCTCCCGAGCAGTGGGAAGTATCATAAGAGCATGTCGGGCTAGAGTGATGAACCTAGTCTCATACTGAGTGACGGACATGGATCCCTACTGGAGATGCTCAAACTGCCTCCGAAGGTCCTCTCTGAGTAATGGGAAGGAACTTTCCCAGAAATACCTCTGAGAACTGAGTCCAAGTCAAAGGTGTAGATCCAACTGGCCTGACTAAGCAATAGTCTCTCCACCAACTCTTGGCTGCGCCAGATAACCGAAAAGTATCAAAGTCAACCCCGTTCGACTCCACTATGCCCATATTTCGAAGAACCTCATGGCAGTTGTCCAAATAATCCTGGGGGGTCCTCTGATGGTGAACCAGTGTAAGTAGCAGTAAATAACTTAGTGAACTTGTCCAGTCTCCACAAAGCATCTGCTGACATGGCTGCTCCCTCTGCTACCGGTGCTGCAATATCCGGCCGAGCTACTCCGGTTGGCTGAGGTGCAGGAGTCTGAAACTGTGTAGCTAGCTGCTCCGGTACGCGGGCGGCAGGAGTCTGGGCACCTCCCCCAGCCTGAGAGGCGGCTGGTGTTGTAGGAAGAAGAACCGCCTGTGCTACACTCTCCATGAGTCCGACTAGACGGACAAGGGCGTCCTAAAGCACTGGGGTAGCTATGAACCCCTCTGGGACCTGAGCTGGTCCAACTGGGACTGCCGGAACTCAGACTCGACCTGAGGATCCTCCATTGGGGCTGCTGCTCTAGGCTGAACCCGGCCCCAGCCCTGGCCTCGGCCTCTAGCACGGCCTCGTCCTCGACCTCGACCTCGACCTCGACCTCGACCCCGAGTAGGAGCTGTAGCAGGAGTGTCATGCTGTTGGGCAGAACCATCTGCGAGAGAATAGAATAGAAACTCAATCAGTACTCAAAATTCATAACGCACGACAGAGAAAAAAAGAAATATGGAGTCATCCTAACTTCGCCGCCTCTAGGGGATAAATACAGACGTCTCCGTGTCGATCCCTCAGACTCTACCAAGTTGTCTGTGAGTTCTGAGACCTAAGTAACCTAGAGCTCTGATACCAACTTGTCACGTCCCGAAATACCACCATCGGGCCGTGATGGCGTCTAACGTTGAACCCGCTAGACAAGCCAACGTGTATAGATAAACTAGCATATTAACATCAATTTAATAGGATAAACTAAACGGTTCACAATTTAACAGCGGAAATAAATATGTATTCAAGCTAAATAAGGACAACATAATACAACAACACGTAAATTTTCCCAAAACCTGGAGTCACAAACTCACGAACAGTCTATAAGAGTGCTAAATACAAGTCTGAAAAGAGAATACATAGATGTCTCTGAAGGGGAAAAACAAGACATAAGTGAAGACAAAGGGATGGAAGAGATGCCAAGGCCCACAAACGCCAGCGAGTATACCTTGAAGCCTCTATGATAAGCTGGAAGACACTCCCACTAATGATGTCCTCCGGGTCCGGCTGCGTAATCTGCACAACATAAAGAAGTGCAGGTGTAGCATCAGTACAACCGACCCCATGTACTGCGTAAGTGCCGAGCCTAACCTCGGCGAAGTAGTGACGAGGCTAAGACACGACAACAAAGTGTACCTGTGCAGTTCAATAGTATAGCAGAAACTAAACAAGAATACAATTACGGGGAGAACATGTTGGGGGCAAGAGATAGCAAATACTGAAATGACAGAAACGAAAACAACAGCCAAAATAACATCATATACATTGAATTAGGCCTCAAAATCCATGAATTCTATCAAATTTCATAAAACATCAAATTTTCCATTTTAAGTCCGAAACCCGTCAAACGAAATCCGATTTCAACAAAACTTCACAAAAAGTGCTTAAACCATATATATGACCTGTACCGGGCGCTAGAACCAAAATACGCGCCCGATACCATCACTTTCTAATCAGATTTCATTTTCAATTTCCTTAAATATTTTCAGAAAATAATTTTACTCAAAAATTCATTTCTCGGGCTTGGTACCTCGGAATTCGATTTCGAGCATACGCCCAAGTCCCATATTTTCCTACGGACCCTCTGGGATCGTCAAATCACGGGTCCGGGTCCGTTTACCCAAAATATTAACCGAAGTCAAATTTATTCATTTTAATATCAAATTTTAGCATTTTTCACAGAATTTCATATTTAAGTTGTCCGGCTACGCGCTCGGACTACGCACGCAAATTGAGGCAACTACAAATGAGGTTTTCAAGCCCTCGGGAGTACGGAATGTGTAATAAAATAGGTGATGACCCTTTGGGTCATTACAATATGTACCCTAGCTAAAGCCATCTAATAACATCCCATGTTTATATTGACAAAACCTAAGTATAGCATGATAGAACTCAAAGGATATGGCATAATAAACAGAAAAGCCTAAGTAGGATAGCAGAACTTAGAAGGATGTTGCAGGTTAAACATGATGACTATAGAAGATCCAAAATGCATAAATCAAGAAAATATAACATGATGAATCATGAGAACTTATAACATAACATCAGGTGGAACAAAATTCAGAATGCAACATGATGAGCATGAAGGCTATAACAGAGTATTAAGTAGAATAGTACTCAAAATGCAACATGGAGATTATGAAAGTTGCAACAAGACATTAACAGAACTCAAAATGCAACATGATGAGCATGAAAGTTGTAATATGACATTAACAGGACTCAGAATGCATCATGAAGATTATAACATAACATTAGAGCAAGAACTGAGGTTTTAGGCAATAAAGTGAGAAATCATCAGGTAAAACAACTTAAACACAGGTTGTTCAATACAGGAATTGAAGTCAGTAAAGTCATACAGCTACGTTAACATGAAACAAATACAACAACCTATCATATATCATTAACAAGTCATAGTGAACGAAAAATAAGTGATTAAAAGCTGAATAAACATTATAGACCAAGCAGTTAACTAAGAGAACAATAATACGCTCATGATTTTTAAATGAAGAAATTAAGGAGAGGGTGGAGGTATACTGACCTCTTCTTGAGCAGCAAACCAAATGAGTGTTCTCACTAGATGTTTAGGAGCCAAATCTCAACTTTTTACCAGCGACGAACTCAGAGCCAAACGAAAGAGATAACAGAGATTGAGTGAAAACTCGAAACTTCAAACAAAAAGCTTAAGCAAAAATCTACTATATCTTCAATTTTTCAGCAAGAAGTTAGGTGTATTAGTTATGTATGTTGAAGATGGTAGGTCTTTTTTCTATGTTAGATGAGAAAATTAAAAGCTCCTATTTATAGTGAAATTTAATGGCCTAAGGTTTCAGATTCAAGCGTAAATAGCGGAAGATGACGGAGGAATAGTGATGCAAGCAAGGCGAGTGAATCAGAGACGAAGGAAGGGAAAATTGTCGAAAGATTTACCTAAATGAAGAATTGTCGTTGAAGGCGAGAATCCATCGGACAAAGTCACAATGTTCAGAGGTTATTGCATTTGAACTCTGGACAAGAATATTGATGATGGTACTGAAGCAATTCGACCGTGCATGTCGTGGATTTGAAAACACAGAAGAAGGAACGGGCGAGTCCAGTAACACAATTCGGGGTCTTAGGGTTTGATTTGGTTTTTGAATTCTATCCACGAAAAATGGAAAAGAATAGCAGGATTCGGGAATAATAGAGGACAAATAGGCGTTTCAGGCTTTGATTGAGATGACTTTGCAGAAATTTGTGTAAGGTTTGGAGATTGATGGGTTAGGGTTTTCGGATTTGGGGATTTGATTCTCAAAGGCGAAATGAGTAAGATTTCAACAAGGATTGTGGATATGAGAGACATGATGAATGATTTCTAGGTGATCTGAGGCCTTGCACGAATTTGGACAAGGTTCTCTTGATTGATTTAGGTGATAGGTTTAAGAGAGAAGTGAGAGGAAAGGGAAAGAGAAGTGGCAGGGTATTTGGGAAACAATTAGGGTTTTATACTTAATATTTAATTTTAAAAGGGAGGGTCAAAATTGGTCGTCAACAACTGCAACAAGGAAATTAAAATTTACTACTCAGCATGTGAATTACATAAACTTGCTGACATTTCATGCTGCTGCATGGGGAAAAATTATGTCCTCGCTCCTCATTCGCCTGTGGAGATAAGTTTAGATATGGCCAGATGCTTTCATACGAGACCTATTCGGATAAAACTGCTCCAAAAACACCACCATATGGTTGACGATTATCCACATTTTGCGGAACATCAATATTGTCGACGTCTTCAGACTTGACGTACATTTCTATCATTTTCAACACAAGAACGTCCCGGTGTTCATCCAGTGTCCTCAAAAAATCTTGAAGAGTTTCATCGTCTTCGATGTTAAACTCGGCATAAAAAGCAACCCATTACGGAGTAAGCGAATAAGGATATCTTTCGGTTATCTTAATCTTAACCGAACGTTTACTCACGCTCATTCTTTTTATAAATCAAACGTATCATTCTGTCACACTCTGTAACGACCCGGGCGGTCGTTCCGAGAGTTATAGCCCTGTTTCCCCCATTTTTGCTTCTTTATGTATTATTCAACTATATTGTATGGTATCGAGTTGGTTGGTTCGGGTCCGGAGTGATTTTGGAGTGAAATGAGACACTTAGTCTCTTATTAGGAAGCTTAAGTTGGAAAAGTCAACTGGATGTTGACTTATGGGTGAACGATCTCGGATTTGGATTTTTGTGATTCGGATAGCCCCATTAGGTGATTTTGGAATTAGGAGCGCGTCTGGAATGTAATTTGGAGGTCCGTAGTAGAATTAGGCTTGAATTGGCAAAAGTTAGAAATTTGGCGATTTTGGTCGGCAGTGGAAAATTAGGTATCGGGGTCGGAATGGAATTCCGGAAGTTGGAGTAGGTTCGTAGTGTCATCGGTGACGTGTGTGCAAAATTTGAGGTTATTCTAACGTGGTTTGGTAGGTTTCGGCGTCGTTGGCGAATTTCGGAAGTTTAAAAGTTCTTAGGTTTGAATTCGAGGTTAATTTGGTGCTTAGGTGTTGTTTCGAGTGTTACGAGGGTTCGACTAAGTTCGTATATTGGTATAGGACTGGTTGGTATCATTGGTTGAGGTCCCGAGGGCCTCGGGTGTGTTTTAGGTGATTTAACGGATTGAATTTTTGAGTTAGAAGTGTTGTTTTATGGTGTTTTGGAGTTGCTGGTGTTATTCTGCACCTGCAGATGGGGAGATGCAGGTACGAGGATTGCAGGAGCGGTAGATTTATCGTAAATGCGGAAAGGGCAGGCTGGAGCTTGAGCGCAGGTGCACAGGTGATGGCCGCACCTGCGAGCCCGCAGGTGAGAGGAATGAGGCGCAGGTGCGGAGTCTGGGCGGATAAGTGATTTCCGCAGGTGCGGTTGTTTGGACCGCAGGTGCGGTCGCGCAGGTGCGAGTTAAGGACCGCAGGTGCGAGAAACCTGGGCAGAATGTATAATACCACACTTCGCGAATTTTAGCCCATTCTTCACCATTGTTAGTCGGTTTTTGAGCTTTGGGCAGTGATTTTGGAGAGGAATTCGAGGGTTATCAGTGAGGTAAGCTGCTTGAGCCCTAATACTCGTGTTTATGATGACTTTCCATTGTTTAATCATGTAATTAGTGGGAATTTGGGGTAAAGTTGAAGGGTTAGGGCTTGAGATTTTGGAGAGTTTGAGGCGAGGAGTTGAGGGACTAAACGGTGTCGGATTTTGATGAATTTGGTATGGTTAGACTCGTGAGTGAATGAGCTTTCTAGTTTTGTAATTTTTATCGGGTTTCGAGACACGGGTCCGGGGGCGGGTTTTAGCCAATTTCGGATTTTGGCCTAATTTTGTAGTTTTTCTTGTGTAATTCGTTTCTTTAGCATATGTTGATGGTATTGTACTGATTATGTATAGATTTGGAGCTTTTGGAGACCGAGTCGAGGGGCGAGAGCATCCCGGAGTAGGATTCTACGTTGTTAAGGTAAGTAATACTTTTAAATCTGGTTTTGAGGGTATGAAACCTGGAGATTTGATATCATGTGACTGTTTGGAGGTGACACCCATGCTAGGTGACGGGCGTGTGGGTGTACGCCGCGAAGGAATAAGACTTGGTCCGTCCTATGAGGCTGTGAGGCATAATAGCCTTTATTTGTGTTTATATGCTTTCCTGTCTGTTAGAACTCGGCTGCCTTCATGTTAGAGACCATGCTTAGGCTTTATCCCTGCTAACAATAGTTATACCCAGTCATAGGATTTTTGTACATGTTTACCTCAGTCTTTGTTATCTTCTTGTTGAATACACAGTAATACTTTGATTTGGACTGCTTTCCTCTATTTATTGAAAATTGTGAGACTAGAGAGGTACATGACTGAGTGAGGTTGAGGGCTCGTTGTGAGATATTGTAATATAGCACGTGAGTTGTCCGTGCGGATCCAGATTGATACCATAGCACGTGAGTTGTCCGTGCGGATCCAGATATGATATGATAGCACGTGAGTTGTCCGTGCAGCACGTGAGTGGTTCGTGCAGATTAGCACTTGGGTTGTAGGAGCCCCTCCAGAGTCTGAACACCCCCAGTGAGCGCATGTACCTATTGAGCATGGCCATTGATGGATAAGGGATTGAGTGACATTGCTGTGAGGTTTCATCTATTTTTGTTGTCGTTGCATTTATTTGCTTTTGCCTTGTAGTAGTTGATAATTCATGAAATTTATCTTTTTCTCCTTCTTATTCTTAACTGTGAAAATTATTAATGGAATTGTTCTGCTTAGCTCGTCACTACTACTCATTTCCTTAGTTATTACTGTTATTTGCTGAGTCGGTTGTACTCATACTACACCCTGCACTTCATGTGCAGATCCAGGTGTGTTTGAGCGTCGCGATTGTTGAGTCCAGGTCGGCTCATCTTCGGAGACTGCAAGGTAGCTGCCACCATCCGCATGACCTTGTTACTCCTTCTATTTCTCCTTTTTGGGTTGTATTGACATTAAACCGTTGTGTAATAGTTTAAGTAATTAGACGCTCATGACTTAGTGACACCCTGATGTTTGGGACTTGTTTTCCACATTTTATTTTCAAATTTTAAGTTTAACTTGATTTCATGGAAATTTCTAATATTAAGAAGATTTACTTAACTCTTATACCTTAAATTGGTGGTATTATTGGGAAAATAGTCATTGCCTAGTATCACGATAGGCGCCATCACGGCAAGGTTAGATTTGGGTCGTGACAAGTTGGTATCAGAGCCTAGGTTACATAGGTCTCACGAGTCATGAGCAGGTTAGTAGAGCCTTGCGGATCGGTACGGAGACGTCTGTACTTATCTTCGAGAGGCTGCAGAAACCTTAGGAATATTTCACATTCTTGGATTCTTGTCATGCAACCTGTTTATTCTGGTAACTAAACATTTGTTATTTCATTCTCTCACAGATGGTGAGGACTCGTGCTACCGATCAGGAGGGCCAGCCACCAGTACCATCAGCTTGGGCTGGAAGAGGCCGAGGCCGCGAGAGGCCGTGGTAGGGGCAGAGACACCGCCCGCGCAGCACCTGCAGATCCCCAGTTGTCCCATATCAAGACCAGGTCCCCGTGGTAGATGTTCCAGCGGGACCAACTCAGGCACCACCTGTGCCTATTGTGATTACTGGCTTTCAGGAGGCCCTCACCTAGATTTTATTAGTATGTACTGGCCTGGCTCAGGAGGTCTCAGTTACTACGACCGTAGCCACTTCTCACGCCGGGAGAGGCACCCAGATTCCCGCCGCCCGTACACCGGAGCAAGTTGTTCAGGGACTCCAGACACCAGGGGCACCACCAGCCCAGTCGGTTGCAGCTACTCAGGAGCATATAGTTCCTGCTATGTCGGAGGATGATTAGCACAGGTTGGAGAGGTTTGGGAGACTCTAGCCTCCACCTTTCAGTGGCACAGAGAGAGAGAGGATGCCTAGGATTACTTGGAAAGGTGTTAGAGGATACTCTGCACGGCTGGTATTCTGGAGACTTGTGGGGTATCATTCACTACATTTCAGTTTTCTGGGGCTGCACTCCGATGGTGGAAGACTTATGAGAGGCGTAGGCCTATTGGCGCAACACCCCTTACTTGGAAGCACTTCTCCGTGGTCGTTTTGGAGAAGTTCGTGCCTCAGTCCCGCAGAGAGGAGCTGCGTAGATAGTTTGAGCAGCGTTGCCAGGGTGATATGTCTGTGACGCAGTATGACATGCGGTTCTCTAATTTGGATCAACATGCTATCTGGTTGGTTCCCACAGACAGGGAGAGGATCATGAGGTTTATAGATGGTCTCACTTTTCAGCTACGGTTGCTTATGACCCGAGAGAGGGTGTCTGGGGCTACCTTTGATGTCGTTGTCGACATTGCTCGACAGATTGAGATGATTCATGGTCAGGAGAGGGTTGAGAGAGAGGCCTCGTGGTCAGGGTGGATTCAGTGGTGCTCCTCAGGAGGGTCAGTTTCAGCACTGCAGAGGTCGTCCATTCAGGCATGCTCAGTCAGCTCGCCCATTTCACCGTGGTGCATCATCAGGCCATGGTTCTCACAATCATCAGCAGGGCCAGTCGTCATTTAGTGAACTGCCAGCGCAGAGTTCTCACCATGCCCCGTCTGTTCAGGTATCCTCGGGTAGTTATTTTGGGAATCAGGAGCAGTAGTTTCGTCAGATAAGGGGTTGTTTCGAGTGCGGGAATTTTGGTCACATTATGAGAGATTGCCTTAGGTTGTTGGGTGGGACTCCATAGCGGAGTACTCGGCCGACGGCACCAGCACCAGTTCCTCCACTACCCACCCTGCTAACTAGGGGTGGATCTCAGCCAGCTAGGGGAGGAGCCCAGTCAGCTAGGGGTCGCCTGAGAGGGGGAGGCAGATCAGGGGGTGGCCAGGCCCGTTTCTATGTGCTCCCAACCAGATCAGATGTTATTGCTTCATATGCTGTGATCACAGGTATTGTCTCAGTCTGTCACAGAGATGCCTCTGTATTATTTGACCATGGTTCTACATATTCATATGTTTCCTCGTATTTCGCTCTTTTTTTGGATATGCCCCATGAGTCTTTAGTCTAATCTGTTCATGCATCTACTCCGATGGGCAATACTATTATTGTGGACCGCGTATATCGGTCATGTGTGGTGTCTATTGGGCCTCTAGAGACCCGAGTGGACCTTATGTTGCTCAGTATGGTTGATTTTGATGTTATATTGGGTATGGATTGGTTATCTCCATGTCATGATGTTCTAGATTGTCGCGCTAAGACTGTGATGTTAGCGATGTTGGGGTGTCCAAGGGTAGAGTGGAGTGGTTCTATAGACTATGTACCGAGGAGGGCGATTTCATATTTGAAGGCTCAGCGTATGGTTGAGAAGGGTTGTCTCTCTTACTTGGCTTTTGTGAGAGATGTTAGTGCAGAAATTTCTGCCATTGATTCTATTCCAATGGTATGTGATTTTCTGGATGTGTTTACTGTAGACCTGTCGGGCATGCCGCCTGACAGGGATATTAACTTTGGTATTGATTTGGTGTCGGTCACTCAACCCATTTCTATTCTACCGTATCGTATGGCACCGACGGAGTTGAAGGAATTGAAAGAGTACCTTCAGGAACTCCTTGATAAGGGGTTTATTCGGCCTAGTGTGTCACCTTAGGGTGCACCGGTTCTATTTTTGAAGAAGAAGGATGGTTCCATGAGAATGTGCATTGACTACAGGCAATTGAACAAGGTCACGGTCAAGAACAAGTATTCTTTGCCTCATATTGATGATTTACTTGACCATCTTCAGGGAGCGAGGGTGTTCTCCAAGATCGATGCATCACCAGCTGAAGATTCGGGATTCGGATATTCTTAAGACAGCTTTTAGGACCCGTTATGGCCATTATGAGTTCTTGGTGATGTCTTTTGGGTTGACCAATGCCCCAGCATCGTTCATGCATTTGATGAATAGTGTATTCCAGCCCTATTTGGACTCGTTCATTATTGAATTCATTGATGACATCTTGGTGTACTCTCGTAGAGAGGAGGAGCATGCTCAGCATTTGAGGATCGTATTACAGAGATTGAGGGAGGAGAAAACTTTATACAAAGTTCTCCAAGTGTGATTTTTTTCTTGGGTCAGTAGCATTCTTGGGGCACGTGGTGTCCAGCGAGGGTATTCAGGTGGATCCGAAGAAGATAGAGGTGGTGCAGAGTTGGCCTAGACCGTCTTCAGCCACGGAGATTAGGATCTTTCTTGAGTTGGCAGGTTATTACCGTTGCCTCATGGAGGGGTTTTCATCTATTGCTTCACCCTTGACCAAATTGACTCAAAAGGGCGCCCTATTCAGGTGGTCGGACGAGTGTGAGGAGAGCTTTTAGGAGCTCAAGATAGCTTTGACCACAGCTCCAGTGTTAGTTCTGCCGTTAGCTTCAGGTTCTTATACTATGTACTATGATGTCTCGAGGATAGGAATTGGTTGTGATTTGATGCAGGAGGGTAGGGTGATTGCCTATGCCTCACGCCAATTGAAGACCCATGAGAAGAATTATCTGGTGCATGATCTTGAGTTAGCAGTCATTGTTCACACCTTGAAGATTTTGCGTCATTATTTGTACGGGGTTCATTGTGAGATTTATACTGGTCACCGGAGTCAACAACATATGTTCAAGCAGAAGGACCTTAATTTGCATCAGCGGAGATGGTTGGAGCTTCTGAAGGACTATGATATCACTATTTTATACCATCCGGGAAAAGTCAATGTGGTGGCCGATGCTTTGAGTCTCCGGGCGGAGAGCTTGGTGAGTTTAGCTAATCTTCCTGCAATGGAGAGACCTTTGACATTTGATGTTCAGGCCTTAGCAGGCCAGCTTGTCAGATTGGATATTTTGGAGCCTAGTCGGGTATTAACTTGCGTGGTCTCTAGGTCTTCTCTTTATGACCGTATTAGGGAGCGTCAGTATGATGACCCCTGTCACACCTCCTTTTTCACCACCCCCTGGATTAATGAAAGGTAATAAGGGAGTTTTTCCACTTTAAGTGACATTATTCGATTTTGGGATTATTATTAATTTCAGAGTCGCCACCCGGATTATTTACGGTGTTCCGGGACACCATTTATTTATTGAAATCCCAAACCGAGGAAATTTTGACTCTGTTTTAATTTGTCTACGACCAGAAATCCGGATAAGGAATCCTTTAACTCGGGAGAAGGTGTTAGGCACTCCCGAATTCCGTGGTTCTAGCACGATCGCTTAATTATTAATATTTGTCCTAATTATCTAATTATTTACATATTTTAAACCTATAGTGCTTTTTAGCCCTTTTTCACTTTTTAAACCGCTTTTAATATTTATGGATTTATCTTGAAATAAGTCACGATGTCGTGCACTTATTTGTTTTTGAGAAATATTATAACTACACCACATGAAATGCACCCGCAATTACAACATGTGATTTTTATTATAGTTTGAAGTTGAAGACGGGAACATGAGTTGTCGCTCCCGAGTGTAGATTACGTAGTCAATACTATGGTCGTGACGGTTTTATAATGTCCATTTGTGGCGATGTTCGAGTTTTTCTATTTTTCNTTACGATGGCGTACACTTGTCGTTTTTTAGCACATGGAAAAAACGTCACATGAAATGCACCCGTGATTGCTATGTGTATTTTTAATAGTATTTAGAGTTAAGGGTCGGGGGCATGAGTTGCCACTCCCGAGTGTAGTTTATTGTAATTCTGGGGTAATGATCAATTTTTGTCAAGTTTCAAAGTAAAGGTATTCATTCTACCTAAGGATTACCTAAAATGATGTTCAAAAGCCTAAAGGTAACATGTTTTGGGCTATGGCCATATTTTAGCCCAATTTTATCATTTAGGCCATCCTAATTCAGCTCTCCTTGTAAGACTGCTAGTTCTGGAAAGAATTTTTTTTTTTAACCAACGATGGCAAGTATGGGAATCAGGACGTCCCACATTCGTTTAGATATGTACACTTAAGAAATACAGATATCTAAATATGTTACTTGTCAATTCTGATACGGATGGGCAAGATGAAATCACTCTAGTTCTTCCAGAATTTTATGATTTCTGACAAAGATCATACCACNAATAAGACTGCTAGTTCTGGAAAGAATTTTTGTTTTTAACCAACGATGGCAAGTATGGGAATCAGGACGTCCCACATTCGTTCAGATATGTACACTTAAGAAATTCAGATATCTAAATATGTTACTTGTTAATTCTGATACGGATGGGCAAGATGAAATCACTCTAGTTCTTCCAGAATTTTTTGATTTCTGACAAAGATCATACCACAGGCGGTCTTTATTAATTTAGAAACAGTAATCCTTATCAATTCTAAAAAAACTAATCTCATGCTTCCAAAGAATTAAAGTTCGCACGTATGTATACGTTGATTTTCGTAGATTTACAAGACCCAAGATAAACTGAAGGTGATCTACTGATTCTATCCATGTTGAAACTCTACTGGATTTGAAATAAACATTTTTTCCAATAAAAATCCAAACGGGGGTGTTTATACAGTTTTTACATACGTTCTTAATATCATTTGCAGAACAGAAAAATGTAAACTCGAAATTTCAGGAACATGAATAAAATTGAAATTAAGCATACAGTCCAGTCTTAAATTACATTACAATGAAAGCACAAGAAATACAGGGAGGGGGTTATAACTTGACTTCCACTATACACCTTCCAGAATGAAAGAAACCAAAAATAAAATTCTAACTAATTTGCTGACTCGAAACTCCCTTGAAGCCTTACGTTTGAGCCTTTTCTTTGGAATCTGTAAAGACCCCAATTGATTGAGTGTTATGCAACTACCAGAACCAAAATGACCACGGGAAGGTCAATTTTAATTCTGATAATGCTTGTGTTCAAACCATATTACCTGGCAGAATTATTTACGCACTTTCTCAGGGTGAATGTGATCATAGGAGGATCAACTCACCTCTGGACTTGTCTTTTTTATACTTGGGACCTTTAGTCCATATTAATTCCATAACTTGATTATTTAGGCGTTTCGAGAGGATAAATTTGATCAGCATAAAGGATTCCAGATTTTCTCCTCTAGTGAGCCCTTGATTGTCCATTTTACATCCTTTGAAAGGACAATTCCAGCAAGTTAACTACTGCTTATGCACTGTTATGAGATGAATTTGACTATCCAAAGAGTCAAATTCACCTACCTTAGTGCTAACATTAACATAATTCTAAACTATATGGTACTTAATTATCTAGGCATTTTTAGGGGATGAATTTGACCATTCAAGGGTTCAAATTCCTCACCCTAATGCCCTTCTTAACTACATCATTTATACTCTTTTGAGGGGTAAACTTCAGCCAACTAGTGTTTATGCACTACTATGGGGTGACTTTGACTATCAACCAGTCAAACTCATCTACCCTAGTGCTAATACTAACCTATCTAGAGACTTGCTTATTGAATATCTTTATTGACCAAAGAGACTCAATTGAAAGCATATTTTATGCACTCTTAGGGAAAGAATCTGACCATAGAAAGGCCAGATTCAGTCATCCTAGTGCAGCTTGTTCTATTATTTGGAATTATGAATATTAACTAAAAGGTCATTAAATCACATACACCAACCAAAAAATACCAATATCAAAACAGTATTTGTCACACTCACATGTTCATTATCATGCTAACAAACATCTATATAACCACATTACGTACAGTAGAAGAAACGGCCTTATTTATCAAGAACAACTAACTTAAGCAATGAGTAAAAGAAGAGAGTTCCAATCCAGCATTTCATTGAGAACAAGAAGAGTTAATTCATACCTTTTTAAGAGTAAAGCAACAGAAAATTTGACCAAATAAAGGTCAAATACTAAAAACTAGAGATCAACACAGCAACTAACAGGAAACAAAACCAGCAGTAGAGAAGCCCAGAAAGTGAGAGCTTGGAAAACCAGAAATTGAAGCAAGACCAGCAAGAAAACAGATAACCAGATAAACTTTTAAAACCCAGAAAAACCAGTCAGCTACCACCCAAGTTCAAGAATACCAAGACTGAAGAAAACCAAATCTTTTCTGATATTTCTATACCTAATTGAGTGTTCTTTCAGCATAGGATTTCTACTGTGTGTGTGTATATGAAATTTCTGTATCCATATTTTCAGCAAGGCCCAAGGTTCAAAAATAAAAGGTCCAGAATATGTAAAAAGAATGTCTATTTATAGGGATCTCAAGGATGGGATCTCTTTTTCATATTCCTCATCCAAAAGGTTGAAATAGTACATAGGGAAGCTGTCATTCTTATCTTTGGGACAGCTGCCCCTATTCCAGAACTTTCCTACTTTAGAAAAGACCCTTTTATCCTTAAAAATGTGATTTCCTAAACTGAGTTACCTAATGTACCCCTTGGAGTCCCTGAATTTACCATTGGGTAATCAAGGTTAAGCTCACTTGGGTTATAATTTAACTCTAGTTAACTAACACTAGTTATGTCCCTTAGGTGACTTCTAATTGTTCTTTAACCAAGGTTAGGTTAACTAATTAAGGGTTAATTGATTAAGTTCCTATTAGTTAACTAGGTTTAGCTTGTTAATCAATATGAGTCAATCAACTTAATTCTCTAACCTAAGCTAACTGATTTGGCTTGGTAAGTCTAGGTTGAACCATGACCATACACTATTTTAGAACTGAGTTTTAGCCTAATTAGTTGATTATTTTTCTAATTATTAACTGATTTCAACTTGTTTAGGATTTTGGTTGAGAATTAACTAAGTTGTTAGACTTGGTCAGTTTACTTGTATTAAAATCTGCTTAAGTTCCACTTGAGCCTAGGGGGAATTAGTTTGTTTCGGTTATTTGATTATGCCAATATAACCTAAGAGTTTAAACTAAACCTATGATTTATTAGAGATTATCATCTAATTGCAACTCATAAAATGGGCGGAAAAATCAAACAACGACCTCAATCAATACACAAGTAGACAACTAATACAATAAAGGCATATGAGTTCAGGGATTTAATTAACTAGTTTGTTCATATTCATTTCTTGACAAAAATCCACAAACACACAGACGTCTGAAAATCAGCAAAGAAAAGAAAACTGAAACCTAATACTAATCTTGGTTACACGATAAGTAGAAAGATACAAAGCCTAAATAGTTAAATCACGCAAAACAGTGATAAAGAGTTCTTAAGCTAAATACATTTGGGGTTTTAAACTAAAAACAAAATATGAACAGGTAAAAAAAGTAATCAAAACAGTGATAAAGTCAGAAGTAAACAGTGACACAAAGAAGAAAATAAAACTGATTAAACTATGCCTATTCATGCTTAAAAAAAACACGAAACACATAGAAAGGAGGGGGGTACCCGTAAAAGAAAGGTTTGGCCGGCAAAAAGGGAAATAGTCGGACCTTGGCCGGACTCCGGAGGGTTTGAAAATGAGTCAAACCCACATGAACCAATTGCTCTTATCAAGATCAACTGACTCATGTAGGTCTGAACCGTTGAATCGTTCGAAGTCGACCGTTGTAGCATTTTAGGTTTTTCAGATTCTTAGATCTGATATCGGGTGATTTTGGGTGGGATTTTGGGAAAACTGATGGTGGGATGGAGTTAAGGGTGAGGAGAGGGTTGTAGGGTGAAAGATTGGGGTGGTTTGGAGATGGTCCGCCACCGTTAGGCGAGTTCCGGTGGCGGAAACCTAGGGCGGCTAGGGTTTGGTCGAGGTAGAAGAGAGAGAGACGAAGGGGAGGGGAGGCGGCTAGGGTTTGGTGGGGGTTAGACTCTGATGGAAATGAGGGGGGTGGTGAGTGTTTGGACATATATATATAGTTAATGGATAATGAGTTCTCAACCGTTGGATCTGAAAAGATCAACAGTTGAGATCTTTCGATTTAATTTGAACGGTGTCGTTTTGGGTACTGGGGCCGGACCGGGTAGGAGGTGTATTGGGCTGGGTCGTTTGAGTGTATAGAGATAGGGATTGGGCCTGGGTATTTCTTGGGCCAGGTCCGATTTAATTCTCTTTTTAAACTAAACTAAACTACTTAATTAATTTAAATTAACTTAAAACTCCACAAAAATGTATTAATTAATTCTAATTCAGTCTAATTAGAGATTGATTGGTAAATAAATTAAGGGTGAAACAATTAATTTTGACACTCATATATTTTAAAAGAAAAAATTAATTTTCACAATTTGTTCGGAAAAATGACTAAATTTAGCAATTAGTTATTAAAACTACATTACATCAAATAATCATCATCCTTTTTGTTATTTTATTCAATTAATTACAAATAATGAATATATAATTCCTTGCTAATAATGATGCGCCTAATTTCGCAAGTTTAAATAATTTTAAAGGATGAATTATGAATATGCAACGTAAAATAAATTCACAATTAACACTAAAATTCAACAAAAGTTTGTGAAATTAATTTATTTTATTGAATTTTGTAGGAGTATATGGTGGGTACAAAATCACATGCTCACAGCTGCCCCTCTTTGCTCGGAAACACGAAGAGATTTCGGGCAAAGGCGAAGTGAGCGGAGATAAACGACCTTTACTCATTCATATGTTCCAATGTGAAGCATTTTTGAAAAGTTTGACTGAACCCTACTTCAAAGGTTGTCTACATATCCTTGGCTATAAAGGAATCAGGTCAGTGTAGTTCTGGAGGTTTTGGTAGCTGGGACTACCGAGTAATTGTGGTTTCACTACGGTTGTTGTTGATCTCCTTATTACACCCAAGTACAAAACGAAGGACTAACTAAAACCTATCAGTTGCTAAATTACAAGATTCCTATCTAGGACTTGGTCTTGAGTCTTGATCTTTTGCTGACTCTGACCTGGATCCTGATGCTTGTTAGTCGCAGATGCTGGTTTTGTCTTATCGTTCCTCGGATCAAAGCAGGATATACTGGACGGATGACTTCAATCTCGTCCTGAATAGTCCACATCTTCCCCGTTTGTGCAGTTCTGGATTCAATCTTCTCTTTTTGTTTTGTTATTTTTTGGATCGAAACTTCTTCTTTTGGTTGTCTCGAGTTCCAATGTCCTAAAAACGTAATCTGCACAAAATCAAAACAAACGAAAAAATATTCTGCCCCAGTTTTCACTAGGAAAACTTTGTGAGTTATTGTAACAAAACTCTATGCTACTTCATTATTTAAAGCAATGAAAAGCCGGGACTGGCGCACCCGGAGTTACTGCAGACTAGGGAGTGGATCCCCTATATCTCAAAGCAAGACCAACTAGGGGTTGGGAGCCCTATGTTGCAAAATGAAATCAACTAGGGATTGTGTACCCTATGTTGGAAAACAAATCAACCAGGGAGAGTATACCCTTGATTGGAAAAGAAAGCATCAACCAGGGAGTGTATACCCTTGATTGGGAAAGAAAGAATCAACCAGTGTATACCCTTGATTGGCATCGACTACGGGAGTGTATACCCTGCGTCGGGAAAAGAAAGCA
>ML398834.1:335001-349631 GCA_005239525.1 Nicotiana knightiana | reverse complement strand
TCACTTAAAGTGGAAAAACTCCCTTATCCCACCCTTATTGGGTGAAAAAGGAGGTGTGACAACCCGGACTCGTGAATTGGCGGTCTCGGAGGGTCCGTAGGAAAATATAGGACTTGGGCGTATGCCGGGTATCGAATTCCGAGGTGCCAAGTCCGAGAAATTAATTTTTTGAAGAAAAATTATTTTCTGAAAAATATAAAGGTTTTTGAAAATGAGATTTGATGTGAAACCTGTGATACCGGGCCCGTATATTGGTTTCAAAGCCTGGAACAGGTTCAATATGCCTTATATGTGTTATCTGTAAAATTTTGAAAAAAACGGACTTGGTTTGACGTGTTTCGGATCAAAATTGGAGAATTTAAAAGTTTATGAAGTTTGAGAAAATTCTATGGATTTTTGAGTTTAATTCATTGTTTTTTATGTTATTTTGATGGTTATATTGCTGGAATAAGTTCGAAGGATGATTTTGAAGTCATGTGTAAATTTTGTTTTGAGCCCCGAGGGCTCGGGTACGATTCAGGGGGGGGGGGTCCGGGGTGTTAGAGTTGAAAAATCACTGCTTGGGCCGCAGCTTCGCGACCGTAGGTGCGGATAAGCACCCGCAGGTGCTGTCCAGCCCCAGTCATCCCGATTTCGCAGGTGCGACATATTCTTCGCAGAAGCGGTTCCGCAGGTGCGGGCCTCAGTGGCTTAGCCCATTTCCACAAGTGCTATTGATTTTCCGCACCTGCGAAAGCGCAGGTGCGACCCATGCACCACAGGTGCGAGGGTCGGGCAGTGTTAAAGTTTACTGTTCATCCGATTCTTCTTCATTTTTCTTCACCAAAAAATGGGACCAAGGGCGATTTTCTCTAGAGAGTTTCTTCTCAAATGATAGGTAAGTAACCCCTAACTAGTTTCTTTCAACTTCTTAATGATTTCATCAACTTTTACCAAGAATTCTATGGCTTTAATGGTAGAAAATTGGGGATCTGGGTACAGTTAGGGCTTTTTGATTTCTTTTGGGAACTTGAACTTGTTTTGGGGTCAGATTTCAAAACAAATTATATATTCGGGCTCGTGGGGAAATGGATGATCAGGTTTTGGTCCGAACATCGTGTTTGGACCAAGCAGGCCCGGGGTCGAATTTTGGTGTTTTTGGAAGAATGATGTGAAATGCATATTTTGGCTTTGGGATTGAATTATTGAGTCATTATTGATATTGTTGAGTCGATTATGTCTAGATACTATCGTGTCGGAGTTGGATTCGAGAGGGAAAGCAGTGCTAGAGGCTTGATTTGGATTCTTGGAATCGAGGTAAGTGTTTGGCCTTACCCTAGCTTGAGGGAATAGGTGTCGAGTCATATGTGCTACGTGTTATTATCATGTTCAATGTACAGGTGAGGTGACGAGTACCTATACCTTGTTGTGAAGCATGCCCGTGAGTCATATCTTATGGTATATGTGTTCTCCTTGATATCCATTGTGTTATGAAGTAGCTTCTATTTTGGAGATTATTCAATTATTGAAAATACTTGGTTGGGAACACTGTTGATTAGTTGTTCGGCTGAGGATTATTTTGGTTATGTTGTATGTTCAGTGAGATTGGTTATAGCTAGGTCCCTTCCCGGGACGGTGATAGTGTCTGTTATTGTTCTCTTGCCGGGATGTTGTAAATTATGTTTTGTAATGTGGTTCTTCCTTGCCAAATTGTTGTTCTGATTATTGTTGGGTAAGGGAGAGTGTAAAGCACGAAGGGTGATGCCGTGCTATGATTTATATTTAAAAGCACGAAGGTTAATGTCGTGCCGATATTGTGATTTTAAAAGCACGAAGGGTGACGGTGTGCCATGATATGAGAGATAATGCACGAAGGATAATGCCGTGCCATGATATTGTGAGGTAAAAGCACGAAGGGTGATGCCGTGCACTTGTTTTGGTGAGAATGAGAGTAAAGCACGAAGGGTGATGCCGTGCACTTGTTTTGGTGAGAATGAGAGTAAAGCATGATGGATGACGTCGTGCACTTGTTTTGGGGAGAATGAGAGTAAAGAACGAAGGGTGATGTCGTGCGCTATTTTATTCCCTGTTGTTATTCTGATACTAGACGGTCGCCATGTTCTGTTACTCAATATGTGTTTTTCCCCTTTGTACCCTGGCATGTTCTTCCCGTATTTGTACTTAACTGTTTACTTCCTGCCGTTATTTCTATTACATGTTATTGAATTGTACATGTGTTTATTATTTGTCGTGTCCTAGCCTCGTCACTACTTCGCCGAGGTTAGGCTCGGCACTACCTCAGTACATGGGGTCGGTTATACTGATGCTACACCTGCACTTCTTTATATTGTGTAGATTACGGTATCGGACCCGGTGGACAGTGATCGAGGGAGTGTCCTTCAGTCCACAGGCGACACTGAGGTAGTCCTGCAGGCGTCCGCAGGCCTTGGCGTCACCTCCTATCTCATTCCTTTTTGTTTCTGTTTTCTCTTGTACTTCCGAGACAGTTGTATTGTTTTTTTCAAACTTTGTTTTTAGAAAAAATCTTAGATTCGTGAGTTTGTGACACCAGTCTTGGGGGTATGTTTAAGGAAATTTTTGTACGAACCATTATTTAAGATGTTATATTTCTTACCTTCCGTTTTCTCATATCTATTGGTTCTTATATGTCACCTCTAAATGCTGAACAACAAAGGAATATATCGGAATAACTAGTAACGTTGGCTTGTCTAGCGAGTTCAATGTTAGACGCCATCAGGGCCTGAAGGTGGGATTTCGGGTCATGACAGGTTTAATTTCTTGCCCTTGTAATAAACTTTGTTTCTTTAGGGTTCCTCATGTCTTTGTAATTGATGTGTTTGGCAAAGATCAGGATGGTTTTGTGTACTATCGAACTTCCTCGGCAAAAGTATGTAATAACTTAGCAGCACTAGGCAATGAATGTGCCCTAAAAGGCATTAGTACCTCCTTGAGGGAAGTATGTATGAATGATAATGCTATGGGTCCGGTACCCTAGCAGACTATCCTTTTTTTTTTGTTTGTTATTATATATATAAATATTTTATCGTTAAAAAAAATAGAGTTCACGGGGGAGGACCAGGGGCGGATTCAGTGCATAAATTACGGTTCCCGTGAACTCTATAATTCTTGTCTAGATTCGGTACTTATATTGAAAAATTCATTAAATGTGTAAGATATTTAGCTTGGAACCCAATCTGTTAATCTAGTTATTATTGTATATTAACTTAGATTTCGGCAGGAACCTAAACTTAAAAGTTAAAATTCCACCACTGGGGAGGAGAGGGAGAATTATAGTACAAAATATCATCAGGACAACACCATATATCGGTATTTAATTTGTAAACAAGGGAGAATATAAGAGATACATGGGATAGGGTCGGCCAACGTCATATCAAAGTTTAGGGTTAGCTTCATTGTACATGTGATTTAAAACTATTTTCTCTTCCTATTGTTTTTGCATCAACTCTAATAAAATGAACATCTCGACAATTTGTTTGTTGTTTTTTACTAATTGTGGGACTGAAATAGCTAAGTAAAACAGAATGCATTCGTATTCATTTTGAGAATAATTCATACATTCTTAAGGACAATAACAAACGTATGTTCACCAAAATATGATTTTCTTTTGTTCGAAAAACATTAATAGAAGAATACTTCGGTTTTCCCGGAAAAACTGAAAATCACCCGAAAATATTTTTAAGAAATTCAACACTAGAAAAGGTTTTTTTACCACACTTTTAAATCCAAACGCCAATAAAATGAGTATTTCAGTATTTTCACCTTCACAATGAAACTACACATCCTTCCAACTATGTTTGGTTATAGTACTGTATATATTAATTCTTAAATAAAATTAATATATGGGAAACGCAAAATCAAAACCCACAAAAATAAACTATGACACCAAATTAAAATGACTATTTGGTGCTTTATTTAATGGAAATTGACTTCTATAAAGTCACATAACAGAAGAATTTCAGACCAATTGATACAAGGTATTCATAACCTTGATTATTGATCACAATCCTAATAAAAGGAAAAGAGAAAAACAGAAACATATGTTATTAATACTTAAACCGTAAACCAACATTTAAAACAAGGTCTTGATGGTAAAAGATCTTCAAAGCATAGGTGTAACGACCCATTCGTTCGTTCTGAGAGTAATAACCCCATTTTCCCCATTTATGCTTCTTTATGTATTGTTCAGCTGTGTTAAGTTGTATCGAGTTGGTAGACTTAGGTTCGGAGTAGTCTTAGAGTGAAATGAGACACTTAGTCTCTTAGTTAGAAAACTAAGTTAGAAAAGTCAATGGGAAGTTGACTTATGAATAAACGAACTCATTGGGTGATTTTAGACTTAGGAGTGTGTCCAAAATGTAATTTGGAGGTCCGTGGTAGAATTAGGCTTGAATTAGCAAAAGTTGGAATTTGCCGATTTTGGTCGGCAGTGGAAAATTAGGTATCAGGGTCGGAATGGAATTCTAGAAGTTGGAGTAGGTTTGTAGTGTTATTTATGACGTGTGTGCAAAATTTGAGGTCATTCGGATGTGGTTAGATAGGTTTCGGCATTGTCGGCGAATTTTAGAACTTTAAAAGTTCTTAGGCTTGAATCTGAGGTTGATATGGTGTTTTGGTATTGTTTTGGGTGTTCGGGAGATTCGACTAGGTTCAGGTAATAATATATGACTTGTTGGAATAATTGGTTGAGGTCCCCAGGGCCTCAAGTGAGTTTCATATAGGTTTGGGTTGTGTTGCGCTCGTTTTTCTTATGTTTCAACGCAGTTTCTTCAAGCATAAATGATATAATATTGAACAAATGAGCTCCGATTACTTTTTGTCTTGCAACATTAGATCTGTATCGTAATTATGGACCCGTACCAAAAAGAATCATCGAATTTTGACATTGTATGTGGATTTTATGGTCATTTTACTAAGAATTCGGTTGCCAGATTTTTAAGATTAATTATGATATTGCCACTGACAGCGTATTTAAAAATCTGCACTATTTGCAAATATTAAAACCAACATATCCCCTTTATTATAAGGTCAAATTGACTGATTAAGAAGCCTTACTTGACTAAAATTTCACAAGAAATCCATTGGAGGCATAAAAAGCAAGCTTTGGGATCGTTTGGCATGATAAACGAGGCAGAATAGCTGACAGAAAAATATATAAAACAAGAGTTTGTTCATTTGACCATATTATGAGTTGGGCAACTCGGATTTGGGAGATTTTGGACGCGAGTTTCACCATATGGATTGGGGTAAGTGTTCTCTACTCGGTTTCGGTTATATTTCATGAATCCGTCTTCGTTTTTGGTATTTGTTTGATGATTTCAAAGAGAAATTGAGGGAGTTAGGGTTTGAGTTTTGGAGAGTTTTAAGTGAGGAGTTGAGGGACCAAACAGTTTCCGATTTTGACGAATTTTATATGGTTAGACTCGGGAGAGGACGAGGTTTATTATTCTACCATTTTTGACTGATTTCGAGACGTGAGCCTGAGGGCCGGGGTTTTTGGCCAATTTAGGATTTTTGGCATATTTTGTAGCTTTTATTGTGGAATTCGATTCTCTAGCCATGTTAATAATATTATTCTGATTATGGTTAGAGTCGGAGCTTTTGGAGACCGAGTCGAGGGACGAGGACATCTCGAAGTAGGATTTTACGTTGTTGTGATAAATAACAGTTTTAACTCTGGCTTTAAGGGTATAAACCCGGTGAATTTGATATCATGTGACTGTTTGGAGGTGATACCCACACTAGGTGACGGGCGTGTGGGTGTATACCTCGAGGGATTGCGACTTGGTCCGTCCCGTGAGGCTGTGAGGCCTTGCAACCATTATCTGTGTTTATGCATTTACTTGTTGGTGAACTTGTCTGCTTTCACGTTAGAGGTCATGTTTAGGCTTCATTCATGCTCTCGATATTTGTACTCAGTCATAAAAATTATTGTACATGCTTACCTCGGTCTCTATTATTTTGATGATATGTTGTGATACTTGATGTGGGTTGTGTTCCCTTGTTGGTGGTGCATTGTGAGGCTGGAAAGGTACATAACTGAGTGATGTTGAGGGCCTGGTTGTGAGTATATTAATACCATAGCGTGTGAATTGTCCTTGTAACACGTGAGCTGACCGTGCGGGTCCAGGTATTGATACCATAGAGCGTGAGTTGTCCGCGTAGCACGTGAGCTGACCGTGCGGATCCAGGTATTGATATTATGGCACGTGAGCTGTCCATGTTTAGCGCTTGGGTTTTGGGAGCCCCTCCGGAGTCTGTAAACACCCATAGTGAGCGCAAAGTGTTGAGTGTATTGAGTGTTGCTTGTTGAGTGTTGAGTGCGAGTGATGAGTGATGGAGTGACACTGCTGTGAGGTTGCATTTACTTTTGTTGTTGCTGCATTTATCTTCTTTGTGGCATTTACTGAGTTATGGAATTTACCTGTTTATTCCTATTATTTTTAAATTGTGAGAAAAAGAAATAATTGGACTATTTTTCTTAGCTCGTCACTACCGCTTAGTTCCTTAGTTATTCTTGTTACTACTGAGTCGGTTGTATTCATACTACACCATGAACTTTATGTGCAGATCCATGCGAGTTAGAGCGTGGCGATCGTTGAGTTCAAGTCGGCTATCTGTGGAGACTGCAAGGTAGCCGCTAGAGTGCACAAGACCTTGTTACTCCTTTTGTCATTTCTTCTTTTGGACAGTTAGACAGTTTATATATCGTAGTTCATATTTTTAGATGCTCATGACTTAGTGACACCCCGATATTTGGGACTCGTTTCTGTATTTTATATTATATATATTTAGAGTTGGTTTAGTTTATCAGGAATTAAATTATTGAAAATGTTTTTATTAAATTCTTAAAATCAATCAGTAGTAATATTTCAGAAATATCGGCTTGCCTTATACCACGATAGGCGTCATCAAGACACAGTTAGATTTTGGGTCGTGACAAGTTTGTATCATAGCTCTAGGTTACATAGATCCCATGAGTCATGAGAGGGTTTAGTAGAGTCTTGCGGATCGGTACGTAGATATCTGTACTTATCTTCGAGAAGCTGTAGAACCTTTAGGAAAACTTCACATTCTTGAATTCTTA
Organism: Nicotiana knightiana; assembly: GCA_005239525.1. NCBI lineage: Eukaryota > Viridiplantae > Streptophyta > Magnoliopsida > Solanales > Solanaceae > Nicotiana > Nicotiana knightiana. The sequence continues at coordinate 342,526 of ML398834.1, read as the reverse complement.
TCGTGCAGTATTGATTCAGCTTGAAGTATAACTCTTTGAATTCCTTCCGCGCATTGGTATGCACACATGAGCGCTCGGTATCAGTTGGGCATCGACAACTTGTGATTCCCAGGATGAGGTGCGAGATGTGATTTTCTGTGTGTTGATGTGGGGCCAGTCTGGAGGACTTGAGGTCGTTTTGACTGTAGCTTGAGTACTGAGGTGTTGATTGCGTGAGCGCATGCTTGTGGACTTATATGTCTGGTGGTGTCCCTATTAGTGGAAATGGTGGCCGGATGGGCACGTGATGAGTATGATGTGACCGCGAGATGAATGGTTATGAGTGGTTGCATGCTTCTTTCATCGTTGGCAGTATATGAAGGTGTTAGAACGAGGCTCCGTCTGATAAGAGGTTTATTACCAGCGTTTGGTTGTTTTGGGCAGTTGTTATGATTAGAAGTCTTCGTTGAGAGTCTTTGAATTATGTGGTATATCATGTGATTTCAAGTATGTTTTAGACTCGTTCAAGGACGAACGTTTGTTTAGGAGGGGGGAGGAGGAAGTAATGACCCGGTCGTTCGTTCTAAGACTTATAACCCTGTTTTTCCCATTTATGCTTCTTTATGTATTGTTCAACTGTGTTGAGTTGTATCGAGTTGGTAAGCTTGGGTCCGGAGTAGTCTTGGAATGAAATGAGACACTTAGTCTCTTAGTTAGAAAAGACAAGCGGAAGTTGACTTATGACTAAACAAGCTCATTGGGTGATTTTAGACTTAGGAGTGTGTCCTGAATGTAATTTGGATGTCTATGGTAGAATTAAGCTCGAATTGGCGAAAGTTGGAAATTTGGCGATTTTGGTCGACAGTGGAAAATTAGGTATCGGGGTCGGAATGGAATTTCGGAAGTTGGAGTAGGTTCATAGTGTCATTTTTGACGTGTGTGCAAGATTTGTGGTCATTTAGATGTGGTTCGATAGGTTTCGGCGTCGTTGGTGAATTTTGGAAGTTTATAAGTTCTTAGGCTTGAATCCGAGGTTGATTTGGTGTTGTTTTGGGTGTTCCGGAGGTTCGACTAGGTTCAGTTAATGATATATGACTTGTTGGAATTATTGGTTGAGGTCCCGAGGGCCTCGGTTGAGTTTCAGATAGGTTTAGGTTGTGTTGCGCTTGTTTTTCTTATGTTTCGACGCCGTTTCTTCAAGCATAAATGATATCATATTGAACAAATGATCTCCGATTTCATTTTGATTGAAGCATTACCTTCGTAATTACGGACCCGTAGCAAAAAAAATCATCGAATTTGGACATCGTATGAGAATTTTATTGTCATTTTACTAAGAATTAAGTTGCCAGATTTTTTTAGATTAATTACGAAATTACTACTGACGGCGTATTTAAAAATCTGCACTATTTGCAAGTATTGAAACCAATGTATCTCCTTCATTATAATGTCAAATTGAGTGATTCAGAAGCCTAACTTGACTAAAATTTCACAAGGAATCCATTGGAAGCATAAAAGCGAGTTTCGGGATCGTTTGGCATGAGAAACGAGGCAGAATAGCTGGCAGAAAAATATATAAAATAAGGGTTTGCTCATTCGGTCATATTTTGAGTTGGGGAGCTCGTATTTGGGTGATTTTGGAGGCGATTTTCACCATATGGATTGGGATAAGTGTTCTCTACTCTGTTTTGGTTATATTTCATGAATTCATCTTTATTTTTGGTATTTGATTGATGATTTCAAAGCGAAATTGAAGGAAGTTAGGGTTTGAGTTTTGGAGAGCTTTAAGTGAGGATCTGAGGGACCAAACGGAGTCTGATTTCGACAAATTTTATATGGTTAGACTCTGGAGAGGAGGAGGTTTATTATTCTGTCATTTTTGACTGGTTTCGAGATGTGGGATCAGGGGCCAGGTTTTGGCCGATTTCGGATTTTTGGCATATTTTGTAGCTTTTATTGTGGAATTCGATTCTCTAGCACTGTTGATAATATTATTCAAATTATGGTTAGATTCAGATCTTTTGGAGATCAAGTCGAGGGACAAGGACATCCCGGAGTAGGATTTTACGCTGTTGAGGTAAGTAACAGTTTTAGCTTTGGCTTTAAGGGCATAAACCCGGAGAATTTGATATCATGTGACTGTTTGGAGGTGATACCCACGCTAGGCAATGGGCGTGTGGGTGTATACCTCGAGGATTGAGACTTTGTCTGTCCCGTGAGGTTGTGAGGCCTAACAACCATTATCTGTGTTTATGCATTTTCTTGTTGGTGAACTTGTCTTCCTTCACGTTAGAGATCTTGTTTAGGCTTCATTCATGCTCACGTTATTTGTACTCAGTCATAGAAATTATTGTACATGTTTACCTCAGCCTCTATTATTTTGTTAATATGTTGTGATACTTGATGTAGGTTGTGTTCCCTTATTGGTTATGCATTGTGAGGCTGGAGAGGTACATGATTGAGTGAGGCCGAGGGCCTGGTTGTGAGGATATTAATACCATAGCGCGTGAGCTGCCGCATAGCACGTGAGCTGACTGTCCGGGTCCAGATATTGATACCTTTGCGTGAGTTCTCCGTGTAGCACGTGAGCTGACTGTGCGGATCCAAGAATTGATATTATGGCATGTGAGTTGTCTGTGCTTAGCGTTTGGGTTTTGGGAGCCCCTTCGGAGTCTGTACACACCCCTAAAGAGCGCAGAGTGTTGAGTGTATTGAGTATTGAATGTTGAGTGCGAGTGATGAGTGATGGAGTGACACTGCTATGAGGTTGCATTTATTTTTGCTGTTGCTGCATTTATCTGTTGAATTTCTTTGTGGCATTTACTGAGTTATGGAATTTACCTTATTCCTATTATTTTTAAATTGTAGGAAATAAAAATAATTGGACAGTTTTTCTTAGCTCGTCGCTACTGCTCAGTTCCTTAGTTATTCAGATACTACTGAGTCGGTAGTACTCATACTACGCCCTACACTTTATGTGCAGATCCAGGTGAGTTAGAGCGCGGCGATCGTTGAGTTCATGCCGGCTATCTGTGGAGATTGTAAGGTAGCTGCTAGCGTCCGCAGGACCTTGTTACTCCCTTTGTCATTTTTTCTTTTGGACAGTTAGACAATTTATATATCTTAGTTCATAGTTTTAGACGCTCATGACTTATTGACACCCCGATGTTTGAGACTTGTTTCCGTATTTTATATTATTTATATTTAGAGTTGGTTTAGTTTATCAGGAATTAAATTATTGAAATTGTTTTTATTAAATTCTTAAAATCAATCAGTAGTAATATTATGGAAATATAGGCATGCCTTGTATCACGATAGGCGCCATCACGACATGGTTAGATTTTGGGTCGTGACAATAGTGCTGAAAAGAGCTTAAAATTAGAATTCTGAATGAGATTACTCTTCTTTTTTACTATTCTTATTATTGGTCTCTTGATTTGTTTCCCCATTCTTAACAGAGTTCATGAGGTTATTCCAAGGAGTAGCATAAAACTTTTCAAGCTTGAGTTTTCCTCCATTCTTATTAGGGTTCACGAGATTATTCCGAGCATGAGCAAAAATCCTTTCAACTCTTAATTTCTCCTCCAGTGTTCCTGTGTATTAAGCTGGCAACTCCTCGCTTTTTCTCTTCTTTGATGTTTCAACCTTTAATTTTCAATTAATAAAAATTATGTTAAGCATGACATAAGAATTAGATTAACGATTAGGTAATTCATTTATAATATGTGTATAACAGTATATAATTTAAGTTTACCGTCTAGTAAAGGTAAATAATAAAATCACCAAACTTATGTAAATATCCTTATAAAATACATTTGTGTTTGCTTCACATAACAAAGTCATTTTTCACTAAAATATATTTTTGTGAAAAATTCAATTTACAGGGTTTGAGTACACATAAAATATTTTTCTTGGAAAATATTTCTACACTTCCCACACATAAGGGTAGAAGTTATGTTTCCTACAATTATCATAACTTTAATTTTATAATCTTATCCAACTTACACTTAAATATTGTTATTAATCTTTAGTTGCAACTTTGCATCTAAACACTTTCAGGCTTACTGACATTTAATTTAGTCCTTTTTAAAAAAAATATATATTTTGAACTCAATTGCTTTTTTGATTTTTGTTACTTAAGTTTAGGTTGAAACTCATTTAGGAATCGAATCCTTATTGATCAGAGAATCAAAGTGATTAGAGGTACGTAGCCTAAGATTTAAAATTTCACTTTGCATTACTTTGGTATAATGCTTCAATCCTACTAAAGACAAAAATTAAGAAGAAAAAATATAATTTAGAGCGAAATGTTTTACTCTTGTCTCTCATTTGCCATGTCATAACAGCATGAGGCATTTACAATCTTGAAAAATAAACTTTGTCGGACCCCAGCAATTAAATTTTAAATTATGAAATAAATAAGGGCATTGTCAGCCTGAAGAACACAAACTGGTTAAATATACCCAATAAAATGAAACTAAAAGAAAGGAACATTAATAACCTTCAAAATACTCTTCTACCCTTCGACCCTCCATCTTCATTTTACTGGTTTACTTCTAAGGATCTTATTCTTATATTCCTAAGGTAAAGTTAAACTTTTCTTTTTATGAATTTGAGGGTTGAAAAAGATAATTAATGAGATTAAATTCTCAAATTCAGACCCCTCCCACCCTCCACTCCCTAGCCCAAAAGGAAGAAGAAGTTAATTTCCAAACCAAGCATTGTAGAACACCAATTTTTTATTTTAACATTTGTTAGTACACCGGTAAAATATCTTTTTACTATTCGGATTGCTGAATTCAAATGAATGGAATAAAAAGAATATGACTGATATTCTGCTTAATTTATGTATATTGTCTCGCGTTGTGCTCATGTCTCGTAAATTTCGGATGTATAATATAATGGTTTGTGCTAATTCATGGTATTTCTATGTGTAGGAACCATTCAGATGCGATTTGGGATGAACGTGCGCGAATTGGAGCGAACATGGGATGAAAAGGCGAAATGTCTAATTGAGCGCCACAGACAGCATAGGGCGCTACCTTTTGACCTAGGGAGAGCACAGAGCCGCCGTGGAGGCCGAGTTTCATATTTTCTTCCACCAAACTTAGTATTTTTTTATATTTCGTTGTATGATTTGTTATTTTGCTACTATGTCTGTGTGGAGCTAAACATCACGTTCTAGGGTTGTGGTTCTTTCATGACTATTGTTATTCGGAGATTGATTTTACTTTTGTGATTTATCATTTTAGTTTATTTATTCAATCTTGCGCTTAAGTATTTGATTGCCTGATCACCAGTTGAATACTATCTACGAATCTAGAGTTGAAATCGAAAGTGGGAATTCTAGATTGCACGTAGGATTGAGTAGAACAAGTTATTGAACCTGAGCATCGGGGAACAAATTCGTGGTTAGGATAGACATATACCTAATTTCCTTGCTTGGTTGATTTACAGGAACTATAAATCTGTTCTTGTTAGTTCTAAGTTCATAGACATATAAGCGTTAGGTTAGCTTGGATATGTGAGTAAGAACTCGACATATTCTTATGAGAAATATTAACCATGTTTACCAATAAACTAGAAAAATTAATTAGTCAATTAAATTGAAGAATACACTAAAAATGTTAGATAGCCCATAACCCTAGATCGTTTCATAACATTGATAACATAAAAATATGTTCATCCTCTATTCAAATTTCATTATTAGTTTTTCTTCATTTTAATCAATTAGAATCAAATACTTCTAGGCTAATCCTTGTTTAGATAATTAGGAAAGGCCAATTTAAAATAGTTAATCACAAGTCCTCGTGGGTTCGACACTCTATCTTATCACTTTATTACTTAACGACCGCGTATACTTGCGTGTGCATTTGACCGCAACAATGGAAAGGCCTTGAAATGGAGGAGGAAGACGAGATAGAAACGAAGAGCTGAAACAAAAACTCAATTAAAGACATAGAGAAAAGAGAAAGAGGTGAGGAGTTGTGAATTGTGACTTGTGAGGTTGGATCATTAAAAATGCTATTTGTCTAACATTTACACGATCTCACACAACTATTGTCACTTGTGTTATATATGGGTTAAAATTATCAATTCGGAGTATACAGACGGCAAAGAAGAAATCATCCAATAGATACTTGTACTTGCACCGCTTTGAAATTGTAGTTAATCTATTTCACCGTTCTTCATCTAGAAACCTTGTAACGACCCGGACGGTTGTTTCAAGAGTTATAGCCCCGTTTCCCCCATTTTTGCTTCTTTTGTTCTTTATGGGTTAGTTGGTTCGGGTCCGGAGTGGTTTCGGAAGGAATTGAGACACTTAGTCTCTTATTTGGAAGCTTAAGTTGGAAAAGTCGACCGGATGTCAACTTGTGTGTAAACGAACTCCTATTTGAATTTTGATGGTTCTCCGTTAGGTGATTTTGGACTTAGGAGTGCATTCGGAATGTAATTTGGAGGTCCGTAGTACAATTAGGCTTGAATTGGCGAACGTTGGAATTTTGGCAATTTTGGCCGGCGGTGGAAATTTTGATATCGGGGTTGGATTGGATTTCCAGAAGTTGGAGTAGGTTTGTGGTGTCATTTATGACTTGTGCGCAAAATTTGAGTTCAATCGCACATGGTTTGATAGGTTTCGGCGTCGTTTGCGGAATCCAAAAGGTTAGAAGTTCTTTAGACTTGAATACGGGTGTAATTTGGTATTTGATGTTGTTTTGAGTGATTCCAAGGTTCAACTAAGTTTGCATGGGGTTATATGAGTTGTTGGCATGTTTGGTCGAGGTCCCGGGGGCCTCGTGTGGAATTAGGGAGGTTTCAGACTTGGTTTTGGAATTGGATGAGCAGTTGAAGTGCTGATGTAATCGCACCTGCAGAGTGGGAACCACAGGTGCGAGTACGCAGATGCGGCGAAAGATCCCAAAAAGCGGACAAGGGTGAGCTGGGCAGAAGCCAGTGGTGCAAGACTTTCCCGCACCTGCGAGGGACGCTGAAGTGGACACTTGGGCGCATGGGCGATTGATGGCCGCGGGTGCGATGGATTCCCGCACCTGCGATATGCGCAGATACAGTCATGAAACCGCAAGAGCGAAGTCTGGGATTTTAAGTTAAATTCGCACTTGCAATGGAATTTCCGTAAGTGCGGCATCGCATAAGCGACAAGAGGTCCGCATGTGCGATTTTGCTGAGTAGAACCTACAAATAGAAGACTTGGAGTTTTTTCACCATTTTCATCATTTTTAAGCTCGAGATTTGGGGATTTTTGGAGGGATTTCGAAGTAATCACTGAAGTAAGTTCCTTGTGCCTATTTATCTTCAATAATGGTGTTTCCCACTGATTTTTTAAACCTTGTTGGTGAGTTTTTGACGTGAGATTTGGGAGATTAGGGCTTGAGAATTAGAGAGTGAATTTTGGGGTTGAGAGAGGCAAATGAAGTCGGATTTTGATAAATTTTGTATGGTTGGACATGTGAGTGAATGGAATTTCAGGTTTTCTGACATTCGTCGGGTTTCGAGACGTGGGTCCGGGGGGGGGGGGGGGGGGGGG
>ML398834.1:297062-334536 GCA_005239525.1 Nicotiana knightiana | reverse complement strand
TGAGATGATTTCGGATTTTGGGCTATATTTTAGTAGTTTTCTTGTGGAATTGATCCTTTTAGCCTATATTGATTATCTCGTATTGTTTGTGGCGAGATTCTGGGCGTTTGGAGGCCGATTCAAGAGGCAAGGGCATTTCAGAGTAGTATTTCTACGCGGTTGAGGTGAGTAACAGTCTTAAATCTAGTTTTGAGGGTATGAAACCTGAAATTGGTGTGATGTGATCAATTGGAGGTGACGCACATGCTAGGTGACGGGTGTGTGAGCGTGCACCGTGAGGGATCGTGACTTGGTCCATCCTGCGAGACTATAAATTCAAATAGTCCATTGTTATTACCTGTTTTCCCTTGTCTTTTAGCAATTTGACTTCCTTTAACATTAGAAACCACTGCTAGCCCATATGTTATCACTGTTGGGACTCGCAGCGGTCGTACACTTGTTGAATTGACTGCTAATTGTTATCTTATACTCAGTCACCGTCTTACTTGTGCATCATATCTCTGTTCTCTGTTATTTCTTGTTAATACTTGTTGTATTTTCTGTTTGGGCTGAATATTATGATTTTTGTGAGCCCGAGAGGCTAGAGGGGTTAGTGACTGAGATAGGGCCTAAGTGCTGAGCTGTGAGCTATGTGAGGTATATGGATCAGGTTGCATTCCGCAACAAGCCTTTGGTCAATATATATATTATGGATCGGGTTGCACGCCGCAAAAAACCTTCGGGCTATATATATATTATGGATCGGTTTGCATGCCTCAACAAGCTTTAGGGATACTTATATATGTTATGGATCGGGTTGCATGCCACAACAAGATTTGATCGGGCTGCAGGCCACATCAATATAGAGATTGAACTAAAGGAGCCCCTCCGGAGTCTGTACACCTACAATGAGAGCATGTACCTATTGAGAGTGAGTATTGATGGCTGAGCCGAGTGTATGAGAGGTTGAGATGAGTTGAGTGACTATTGCCTTGAGAGGCTATACTTGTTTTTAATTATTGTTGCACTTAGCTGTTATCTATCGTTGTTGTGCAATTTCTGAAGGATTTATATCTGGTTTGCTTGAGCTCGAACTGATTTGACATAAACTGCCAGATTCGAAAGCATGTTCACTCTTTACTGTAAACTTCTGAAATGAGCTTTATTTACATAGCTCGTCATTTCATCTCAGTTCCTTATTTATTTCTTTTACTTGCTGAGTTGGTTGTACTCATGCTACACCATGCACATCATGTGCAAATCCAGGTGTGCCTAGTCACAGAGGGTGATGATCTCGTGCTTAGCTGATTATCGGAGACTTACGAGGTAGCTGCTGGCGTCTGCAATCCTTGTCTCTCCTTTCTTATTATCATTTCTCTCTTGTATTGGAATTTGACCCAAACTGTAGTGGACTCTGTTTCTAGACTGGTTGTTAGATGCTAATGAATTAGTGATACCCTCGTGTCGGGTTATTATTCTACACTTGTGCTTTGGGTCTTACCCCATTGTTATGTAATCCTCCGGTTAATTTAATTGTCTTAACTCATTTCTGTCATATATTGAAAGCATAATGAGAATGTAGGCTTGTCTAGTTCCACGATAGGCGTCATAAAGAAGGGTTAGGTATTTGGGTCGTGAAACATTGGTATCAGAGCCTAGGTTACATAAGTCTCTCGAGTCATGAGCAGGTTTAGTAGAGCCTTGCAGATCTGTATAGAGACGTCTGTACTTATCTTTGAAAGGCTGCAAAACCTTTAGGAAAACTCCACATTCTTGAATTCTTGTCGTGCGAATCTGTTGATTATGGTAACTAAATATCTGTTGTTTTATTCTCTCATAGATGGTGAGGAATCGTATTACTTGGCAGGATGGACATCCACCAGTACCACCAGCCAGGGCCACGGTAGAGGTTGTGGTAGAGGTAGCCGGCACAGCAGCTGGGGAAGTACCTGCAGATCCACAAGTTTCCCCAGGTCAGGACCAGGTCCCAATTGTGGAGGCACCAGCGGGACCAGCTCAGGCACCACCTGTGCCCATCGTGATTCCTGTCCTTTAGGAAGCCTTAGCTCAGATTCTGACCATGTGCACCGGCCTTTCTCGGGTGGTCTCTATGTTGACGGCTGCAACCACTTCTCAGGCTGGGGGAGGCACTCAGACTCCCGCCGCCCGTACACCTGAGCAGGTAGTATAGGGACTCCATACACCGGGGGAATCACCAGCCTAGCTGGTTGCAACTGCTCAGGACTATGTCTTTCCTGCTATTCCTGAGGATCAGCAGCATATATTGGAGAGGTTTGGGAGACTCCAGCCTCCATAATTTAGTGGTGTAGAGGGAGAGGATGCACATGGATTCTTGGACAAGTGTCAGAGGATACTCCGTACAATAGGTATCTGGAGACCAGTGGGGTCTCATTCACTACCTTTCAGTTATCTGGGGCTACATTCAGTTGGTGGGAGGCTTAGAAGAGGCGTAGGCTGGTCGGTGCAGCACCACTTACCTGGCAGCAGTTCTCCGTTATCTCTTTGGAGAAGTTCGTGCCTTAGTCCCGCATAGTGGAGCTGCATAGGCAGTTTGAGTAGCTTTGTTAGGATGATATGTCTGTGACGTAGTATGATATGAGATTCTCGGAGTTGGCCCGTCATGCTATCTGGTTGGTTCCCACAGACAGGGAGAGGATCAAGAGGTTTATAGATGGCCTCACTTATTAGATGCGATTGCTTATAACTATAGAGAGACAGTGTGTGGTGCTACTTTTGATGATATTGTCAACATTGCTCGTCGCATTGAGATGGTCTGCAGCCAGGAGAGGGTTGAGAGGGAGGCCAAGAGGCCTCGTGGACAGGGTGGATTTAGATGTGCTCCTTTTGGGGGTCAGTTCCAGCACGGTAGAGGTCATCCTTTCAGACATGCTCAGACGGCTTGCGCAGTTCACCGTGGTGCATCATCTGGCCATGGTTCTCATAGTTATCCACAGGGTCGTTCCTCTCTCAATGCCCTTCCAGTGCAGAGTTCGTCCCGTGCTCCATCGGGTCAGGGTTCGTCTATGCCAGGTCCTTCTGCTAGTTATCCTAGTACTCAGGGCTCCCTTCAGTCCCTAGCACCAGCATCAGGGAGTTGCTATAAGTGTGGGGAGTTTTGTCACATAAGGAGAGAGTGTCCCCGTATAGTGGGAGGTCTAGCTCTACAGAGGAGGCAGTCAATGTCAGCAGTACCAGTTCCTCCACCACCCGCTCAGCTAGCCCGGGGGTGGAGCCTAGTCAGCTAGGGGTCTCTCGAGAGGGGGAGGCAGATCAGGGGGTGTCCAGGGCCCTTACTATTCCCTCCCTGCCAGAGAGATGCCATTGCTTCAGATGTTGTGATTAGAGGTATTGTCTCAGTTTGCCACACGGATGCTGATGCGCCGTAGAATTTCAGCATTTTTTATACTAATTACATAGACTTTAGCTCGTCTTTTAAAGAATTTTTAGTTATTTCTTATGATGTTTTGGTGTTTTGTAGTGTACGAGACTTGAAGAACCAAAAACATGGACAAGAAGTTGAAAACCCATAAAAGGCAGAAACGCGCCAAAGCTGCGATCGCAGAAGAGATGTTCAGACCGCAAACCTACCACAGATTGAAGCATGCTTTTTAGCCATACAAGAATATGCGGTCCATTATGCGGTCGCATAACGATTCTACGGACTACGTAATGACCGCACAACTGCAACAGGAGATTCTGCTTGAGCACTTCTACGATGAAGTCTGCGGTCGCATAATTGCTATGCAGACCGTATAATGGAAATGCGGTGGAAAACTGGGCAACTGGGCGTGTGATTAGGTGGTAACCTTTGAAAATCTGAGGACCGCATACATGGTCTGCGACCATTCTGCGGTCGCAGATGGGTTCTGTAGGGGTATTTTTGTCCAACCTTGACTACGACATTTGGTCCACTATAAATAGATTTACTAAGCTTTTTGTGGGACATCTTTTTGAAGATTTTAAAGTGAGAATCTTGTACCTTTGTAAGCCTTATGACTCTATTTATTGTTTTATTCTTGGATTCTAATATGAGTAGCTAGTTTTAAATACTAAGGTTGTGGACCCTAAATGGGCGTAATATTAATGGGTTTTTACCATTGAATATATATATATAGTTGGTTGATATTTATTCATTTATTGTTGGTAGTTGGAAACATTAAATAATTCCATTTTACTCTATCTTTACTTGGAAAAGTGGGTTAGGGTTTGGTAGAATTCAATATAAAAAAAACTCAACGCTTTAAACCTTGTTTAATAGAACCGCTTAGGAATAAGTGGGTTCTATTTGGCATAAATTGGTTATTCTTAACTGCAACTCTTTTATATTTGGGAAAATCATAAAGAGAAAATACTACCCAACTATTGGAAAATATTGGGTAGTCGCTTAGAAACTATTAGCATATCAAAGGACCTTCCATTAGAAATATATCATACTAACACCGATACACGTACATTCCATTGAAGGGGACACAACCTTGGTTTCCTTAATCAAATTAAATACAATCTCACAATACAATAATCTTCTTCACTACACATAATTACAACACTATTTTCAAGCTAACGGAATAGAATTACGATTTATGTCAAGTTCCACACTATTCAAGTAATCTTTTCCCTCCTGTTCCCTGTGGGATACGACCCCAACCTAGTTGAGTTATTATATTTGACATCGACCGCCTTACACCATTTATTTAGGTGTAATTTGAGCGTATATGATGCCTCTATATATTTTACCCTGGTTTCACTTATTCATATGTTTCCTCATATTTCACACATTTTCTAGATATGCCCCATGAGTCTTTAGTTTCATCTGTTCATGTATCTACTCCTATGGGCGATACTATTCTTGTTGACCGTGTATATCGGTCATGTGTGGTGACTATTTCGGAGTCTGTAGAACATAGTAGATTTTGATGCTTAGTATGGTAGATTTTGGTGTTATATTGGGTATGGATTGGTTATCTCCATGTTATGTTGTTCTAGACTGTCACGTCATAACGGTGACATTGGCAATGCCGGGCTTGCCAAGGGTTGAGTGGAGCGGTTCTATAGATTATTTTTCCAGTAGAGTGATTTCATACTTGAAGGCTCAACGGATGGTTGAGAAGGGTTGTCTGTCTTGTTTGGCTTTTGTGAGGGAGGTTAGTGCAGATTCTCCTACTATTGATTCTGTCCCAGTGGTGCGTGATTTTTCGGATGTGTTGCACGCAGACCTGTCGGGCATGCTGCCTGACAGAGATATTGACTTCGATATTGATTTGGTGCCGGGCATTGTTGCGACCAATCACACTCACGCAAGTATACACGATCGTCAAGTAATAGAGTAGTGAGTAGAGTATCGTTCCCACGAAGACTTATGATTACTTTTGACTGATTCAAACTCAAATAATTTATCGATTCAAGAGAATTCTCACAAAATACATAATTGAATAATTTACTGCCTAAAACCATCAAGCAACGAAATAACTAGAAATTAACCACAACACTTAGAAAATTTTGAATAACAATCAGTAGGAGATGATATTCGAGGGTCACGGGTTAGCTAACAATCACGTTGTGTTCTTGGCTTAAAATGACTAATTGGTTTATCTGGATCGTTGATTGACAGGGTTGATATTACTCATAAGAATCTATTAAGTCCGTACTCGCCTATTCAAGCTAACTTAATGCCTATATGCCTATGGAATTAAGATTAACAAGAATGCATTTACACTTCATGTATTTCAACCAAGCAAGGCAATTAAGTATATTTCCATCCTAACCGCGAATTCGTTCACTGATGCCCGGGTTGAAGAACCTGCTCTATTTAATTCTATATGCAATCTAGAATTCCCACTTTCGAGTTCAAATCTAGATTCGTAGATAGTATTTCAGTGTTACCTACTCAACAAAATAATTAAAAAAGGAATTAAATAAACAACCCAATATGATAAATCAACTTCATTAAATTAAACTTCAAACATCAACATTCATGTATCACCCATGACCCTAGAACAATAAGGTTCTTAGCCACTCATGTTTATAAAATCATCAAAATTAATGTTTTCAAACATAAAACTAATGAATACTAGAGGAAGAATGGAAGAATTTCTCAAATCCATGCTCACGAGTGTTTCGTACTTTTGTTCTCCTCTCAAATTCACATCCCCTCTTCAAAATAGGTTTAGATTGGCTTTTATATGAGTTGGGGCGTCTAGGGGTCTAAATAACCGAGTGCTAGTCGAAACACGCAAATTTCCCATTGAGCGTCCAGGGAAGCGTGGGGCGCTGGCCCTGGCACTCACCCTTTAACCATATTGTAAATTGCGCTACATGCAGTGCCCACATTACCTGCGGCCCTCAAATTCCACTTTTTGCCCTTTCTTCTCAATTTCGCTCCAATTCGCGTCCTTTCATCCCAAATTGCATCTGAATGATCCCTACATAGAAATACGACAAATCAGCACAAACAATCATATTATACATCTCAAATCTTTGAGACATGAGCAAAATATTAGGCGATATATATTAAAATATGCATACATTAAGTCGATTATCCACACCCCACATTTTGACTCTTGCTCGTCCTCGAGCAATGGAACTATATTAACACCCCAAAACGTACTTATCACTATTAAAGAGAACTTCACAACTAATTCAACCAAACACCCTACCTTTTGACTATGATCAATATTGGTAATTAAACATGAACACACGAATTTCACATTCTTCCTGTTTTTAAACTAGCCCAAGTATACTCAATGTTATTCAACCAACTCAAGCAACCTCTCCACAACCACCTTACCTCAAGATACGACTAGTTACCACTCAATATCCTCAACTCACGCACTCACCGAACACAAGAAAGTGTACAACACCACCAATCTATCATGAGACCAAGTGCCCTCAGCACAAGAAAAAGAGTGAACATCAAAGTAGTCCACACATTCAAATATGTCATTGAACATAAGTTAAGGACATCACACAATTGAACAACATTCACTCACTCTTACAAATAGTTCATGTGCATCCCTTTGGTCATACCATAAGTTTTCCCGTAGTGTACATCTCTACTAATTTAAGTTAGCCAAATCTAGGATCAATTAGGACTTTAAGGTTGTAATGTAGGCTAAGGGATGGGTAGGATACATTTTAGGAATAGTGACTAACCCTTATAAGAACATTAATACACTACACTCACAAATCAAGCACATTTTCTTTTCAACACATTCACTTGTCATACGCCATATATAATATAGCCCTCTATTCAATTAAGCACCTTTATGCTTTCACTTGCTCGAGTGATAAGGATTAGAAGGTGACTGTTTTTCTACTTTATTTGAACTTTTATTTGCATTTTCTTGCAAAATTTTTCTTTTCTTTTTCTTTTTCTCTTTCTTCACACACTTCATACATTGAAGTTCATAAGCTAGTGACCTTTATTCACAATTTGAGTGCACCTTAAGGGCTCTTCCCTTGTTCCACTCAAAAGCCACTATAACGACCCGGTCCGTCATTACGTAGAACTTGCATTAAAAAATACGGTAATTGACTTGTCATAGGTTGGTTATACTGTTCTTGATGTGTTAGAGTTGGTAGGCTCGTAATCGAAATGGTTGTGGTGAGAATTTAGCCATTTAGTCTTAAAATGGGAAAAGTCAACTGAGATTTGACTTATTGGTAAATGAACTTGGAATGCGGATTTTATAACTCGAATAGCTTTGTTAGGTGATTTCGGACCTAGGCGTATGTTCGGATTTGGATTTGTTAGTCCGTAGAACAAATCGGCAAATTTTGGCGAAATTAGAATGTTGACGTGTTATAATTATATTATTTTATTTGCGGACGAGGTTGATTAATATGATGGACACAAATTGGATATGAAAATAAGTGTACTAGGCATATTATGAGCTCTATGGGGTCTAAGGAAAGTTCTAATTCCAAGTCAAGTTGGAAAATTTCATAATAGAAAAACATTCCAAAAGATTGCGCACAAGACCTCACTTTGGAAGCGTATATATATATATATATATATATATATATATATATATATATAAGGAGTTATGGGATGGACAACATATCAAATTAAATTTCTTTGAGTCTAGTTTCTAACGCATCAAACCGTTTGTTATTTGGAGGTCTATACCAAAAGTTATGACAAGTTTACTGGACCTGCGCCATAGCGCGGCCTGAGCGCGCCGGCGCTAATAGCAAGGTTTCTGCCTAGTTAGCGCGGCCTGAGCGCGCCGGCACTAATAGCAGACCTCTAAATACCCCCAAGGACGGGAAAAGAGAGGTTTTAAGTCATTTTTCAAGGCTAGGGCATCCTCTCCATCACCCATCCGGTCAAGGCTTCAAATACACACATAAGGTGAGTTTTTAAGTGTATTTTTGTGGTGATTTCACTTATCAATCACTAGTTACAACATGGTTTTGATTGGATTATATAGGATTTCTTCAAAATCTCAAGAACACCCCAAAAGTTACCTTCCAAGATTTGGTCCACAAGAGGTAATCTTTCACCTTTAGACTTACATATATGGAGTTATTATGGAATTATGAGTATGAATCAAGTATTGGAACTAATGATATGGTGATTGAAAGCCATAAATTCTCAATTTAAATGAATACCCATTGAAGAGTGTTAAAGTTAATTAATTGATGGAATTTTGTTGGTTGGGTGTGAATGGTTGATCACACATGTGATGTTAGGAGTATAAATTGTTAAAGAATAATGGTGGGATAATTTGTTGGTAAATTGCTGTAGTTGGGATGAGCTAATTCCATGGTTAAGAGATGTATTCAAATGTGCACACATAGTGTTTGATGAAATTCCTACATGAGATGAACCCACGAATATCTTTCTAATTAAGGCTCTTTTTGTTATGTTTCTAAATAGATTGAAGTTGCTAGAATTTCCGAAATATTGTAGTAAGGTAATGAAAGCTCAAGAAAGGGTTGGAGCCTTTGGAAGTTGATTTGAGAGGCAAGGGTGTTGCGGAATAGCATCCGGGCTAGTTTTGAGGTAACTAATGTCTTGATATCCTGTCCTGAGGGTATGAAACCTCGGACTATGTACCCTTTCACGGGTTTTGAATTGGAAAGATTGAAACTTTAGAAATATCTTCCCTATTTAGGCAACTATTGAGTTGCGAAACCGATTTTGAAGCTTATGCTTAATTAATATTATTTTATTATGATATGATTTGGGCTGTAAGCCATGTTTGGGGCCTAGTGCCGACTTGCTTACCCCATTGGGGGCTGTGTTACTATATTTTCCTCGCTGATTTGTCATGATTTCACACTCAGTCTTTTCTGATAAATTATTGACACTCAGAGTATTTTTATACTATTTTCTAGAAAATGAAACATGATTTTGGGTCGAGAACCCGGTATATTTATGGCCTGATGGGCAAATTGAGAGTGTCTGACTGAATGAGGCTGTGGGCCTATGTTGGGAGTGATTTATCCCGTGAGGCGGCTTGATATATATTGCGCTTGGGCTGTAGGAGCCCCTCCGAGTCTGTACACACATCCAGTGAGCGTCGGTAGCGATTGAGTGATGATTACTACCTGATGGGCTGATACAGAGTGATTGTGAGGATGCCTGATGGGCTGTTACAGAGTGAATGTGGGGATGCCTGATGGGCTGTTACAGAGTGATTGTGAGGATGCCTGATGGGCAATGGTTACGAGAAATGATTTTGGCCCGAGGGGCAGATTTATGATTATTTTACTAAAGTTTTCAAACTATGATTTACTTCATTTTCAAACCGAGTTTTACTGAGGATTTCACTGAGATATTTTGATATTATACTTGTTTTTCAAGGATTTTTGGAACGGGTTTTGAACTTATGAAATTGCTAAATACTACTTGGTGACTTGATGTTTTACTGGTTTTCTGGAATTGTGTATTTGTTCTGTATGCTTTATATTTCTCAGAATGTGATTTCTTTTCATTACTACTGAGTTGGCATACTCATCATTACTCCCTGTGCCCCTGTGCACAGATCCAAGTACTAGTTCGCAGTAGTAGTTGTTCAGTTGATAGTAACAGTTCATGGGATTCGAGGTAGCTGCCAGCGTCCACAGCTTCTCCACTTCCGTTTATACTTAGTCTTAGTTTTGGATTCTGAGATGTATTATATTTAGTAGAGTTACTTTTATCTTTTGTTAGATGCTCATGACTATTGACTCCAGTTCTAGGAGGTTTATTTAGAGTTATTATATTATTATTGCGACGCTAAGACTTAATAAATTATTTCTATGCTATGTGTGATGTTTATTGTTGAATTATGAATCATGAAAATAGAACAAGTGCGTAGTAATGTGATGGTTGGCTAGCCTAGTTCCACGATAGGCGCCATCACAGCCTGTTAGGATTTGGGGTCGTGGCAAGTTGGTATCAGAGCTCTAGGTTACATAAGACTCAGCGGTCAGGAGCAGGTTTAGTAGAGTCTTGCGGATCGGTATGGAGACGTCTGTACTTATCTTCGAGAGGCTACATAACCCTTAGGAAACATTCCATGCTCTTGAATTCTTATCGTGCTTCCATTTATTCAGCCAAAAGCGTAACTCTTTGAATTCCTTTCATGTATTCGAATGCGCATGCGAGCGCTTGGTATCTGTCGTGCGTCGACGGCTGGTGACTTCCATGGGTGAGATGTGATTTTTAACATGTTAATAATAGGCCAGTCGAAAGGACTTGACGCCGGATTTTGACCGTGGCTTGAGTGTTGAGATTTCATTCGGGTGAGCACATGTGTTGGGGGACTTATATGTCCGTTTGTGTCCTTATTGATGGAACTTTGTGACTAGATAACTACCTGGTGAGTGTGATCGGATAATAGATGTATTCAGGTTGTTTGATTGTGACCAAAAATGAGCTGGCGGGAGATGTGGCAAGAACCATTAATTATTTGACTTCCGTATTGAGTTAGAATATGGCTTTGAGTTATGAGTATTGAAGGACCTCTCGTGTAGTTTAGTTGTAGGGTGAAGTAGGTTTTCCTGTTATGTTCTGAGTTCCTGTGATGTCTTTTGATTTGACCAA
Source organism: Nicotiana knightiana (assembly GCA_005239525.1). Lineage (NCBI taxonomy): Eukaryota > Viridiplantae > Streptophyta > Magnoliopsida > Solanales > Solanaceae > Nicotiana > Nicotiana knightiana. The sequence continues at coordinate 323,504 of ML398834.1, read as the reverse complement.
TGCCCCATCAACGTCTATGCATTTGATTAAATAGTGTATCTCAGTCGTAATTATACTCCTTCGTTATTGTATTCATTGATGGCATCCTATCGTACTCTCATAGCCAGGGATAACATATTCGGCATTTGAAGATGGTATTACAGGGATATAGGGTGGAGAAGCTTTGTGCGACGTTCTCCAAGTGTGAATTGTTGGCTCAGTTCAGTAGCATTCTTGGAACCCGTGGTGTCCAGTGAAGGTATCTATGTGGTCAGACGAATGTGAGTAGAGCTTCCAGAAGCTCAAGAATTCCTTGGTCACAACTCCAGTGTTAGTGTTGCTATCAGCTTCAGGTTCTTATACCGCTTAATGGGATGTCTTGGGGCAGGCAATGGTTGTGTTCTAATGTAGGAAGGTATAGTAATTGCGTGATGGATATGATTTTCGAAAATATAGGGAGATAACATTTTGAGATTAAGCAGGTAGGCGTATCTCCTGCGGGTTGTCATGACGTGTGTGACCCTTATGTTTATCTGTAGCAAGTTCTTTTCTATCAGCAGATTATGTATGTTGTAATTTGAGTTTAGATCGCTTGTGGAAGTTGGCATGACACTATAGTGGTAAATGCTAGGTTTGCAGATGATTTGAGACATTAGGTAGTGGGTGTTATATGAGCTTATGAAGGATTTAGCTGAACCTCACCACAGTATGGTGGCAGTGATAGTGTATGGGCATCGTGAGTTATTGTTGTCTTGGTCTTCGGCTTTGAGCCAAGTGGGGGAGTCCGCTAATGATAAGTTGATTACACGATTATGTGTTGTATTCGTTTCAGTTCGAGGTATGTTGGTTTATCAGTTATGACCTACAGAGGTGGAGTCGGGGAATTACTCGAGTGATGGAAATTTCTTAGATACAAGTTGTAATGTACTTTACGGATAGTGGAATTTATTGAATGATGGAGTTGTACTGGTAAGTGTAGAGTGTGCAATGTATGATTGTGCTTGTTGCTTTAAGGGTGTGGATTACTTTCCTAGTATGTGGATTGCAAGCGGGGTCAGGTCGTTCTATTTACTTGGTTAGTGTAACTAAAATTGCGTATAGTAAATGTCGTTCGAGAATGGCTCAGACGGATTCAAGGTTATATGTAGTGATCGAGGATCTTCAAGGTGTGAGAAGGGTTAGAAATGAGATTTACGGGAAAGGTGTCAAGGGTTGTGGTGTATTTGCATTATCATGGATTCTATCCATCACTATTAGAAAAGTGAAGGTAATGACTTTAAATTTGCAGGAAGTTTATTCAGGGTAAGTATTTCTAATGTGGTGCATTTGGGGATAATTGAGGGAGTCTTCAACGACTTATGAGCCTTAGACGGTATATTTTTATGCTCGAATTTCGTGCGGTGAGTCGGGATTGAGAATTTCGATATTATGTCAAGAAGAGGTATCAATTCGAAAGTAAGTCAGAAGGAACTTGGATAAATAGGGCAGCCTGGTAGTAGGTCGGATCGACATGATAAGGGATATGGTTAGTTCTTTGGGTGTTTATAAGGTAATGAGTTGTTACAGGTGTTTATTAGTGATTATCTTGGAATTCGGTGGCATGCGCAACTTGGTTAAGTTAGAAGGATTCAGTCCTGGCGGTTTAGTGTTTTACAAATGTGATTCGGGAGTTCTTAATGGTTTCTACCACGGTTGGAGATGTATACTTCTACTGTCTTGACGGCCATGTGATGTGTAGTGATTTTGCTTCCAAAAGGGATCGATTGAAAGTTCTTGGACAATTGGGTACGTAGTTGTTTGTGTCTATGAAGGGAGCATGGAGTTCTTATATTTATCATAGGATTGCATGGCGTATGCAGTATTTTGTGTAGAGTGGTGAGTGGCATATGTGAGGTCACGGTTCAGTTCTGGAAGTAAGGTAAGGACTGGAATTTTCGAATGATTAGGTAAAGGATACCACTATTGGGTGGCTGGATGAGAGTATACATTCATTAAGGACAATGTGTTTAAGGAAATGTGTTTGAATAAGGGTGCTTCATTGGTGTTACGATGCTATCTTGTTGGATCGACCGCTGATATTTATGGTTTCTTGGTGACACCGAGGAATTTGGGGGTATCCCTCGTGGAAGGATAAAATATTAGGGGCGTGTTACATATTTGAGTGGTACAATTGGGATCAGATATGTTAATGGGTGCGCCTCATGAATTTTGAGACTGGGAGATTTCATGAACAGATTATTTTTGTAGTTGTGAACTACGAGGATGCGCACAAAGCTAGTCAGGTGTTAGTATATGTCATGATTCAGTCATTATTAACCTTTGGAGAGTTATCTACCTGTTGTGGATGACCAGAGTTGGTTTAGAATATAACTATTGGTAGGCCAGTATGGGTGTGTGTTCTACACTGAGTCGGAATTGTTGACCCCAAATTTCTATTGTTGAGGGATGTACCATTTGATTGTTATTGAGCTTATTCGTGTTTTGGAGTGACCTATGAGTTACCTTTCGATGTTGAAAGGAGTTGTGATCGTCGATTATATACGTGCATAAGGTGTAGTTCTATCGGGGCTTTATAGCAAGCTTTGAGTAAGGTAAGTAATTAGGTGTTGCAGGGTTGAGACGTGTTGGTCATATTATTTTTGGTTCGGGTGGTATGGTATCGTCTGGTTTCCCCGTGGTTATGGCAATGCACTTTGAGTAATTGATGTCGAATTTTGCATGGTTATTTTTTTTGAGCAAGGTGGCTTGGAGTATGTCACGTGGTCCATCGGTTGGATGGGATCACACTTTGCAGCTCAGTTAGGTAGAGGTATGATCCTTGGTGTCAGATTTGTGTGATATGATTTCACGATGTGTATCAGGCTTTTAGCATGATGTGGTAGTGGCAAGAGTAATGTCAGGGTAGTCCTCTCATGCGAGTCTTCTCTATTTTATGAATTGAGCTATTGGGATGTTATTATTGAGTGCACAAGTTATGGCTCTGGATGGTATTGATGCTGATCGGATGAATAGTTGCTGGTTTATACGTGTTTCTTTCATCAATGGCACCATATGAAGGTGTTTAAGCGAGGTTTTGTTTGATAAGAGGTTATTTACCGGTATTGGGTTGTTATGAGCAGCGATTGGGATTAGGAGTCATCGTTATGGGTGTTGAGTCATGCTGTATATTATGTGATTTCATCTTGTGTTGCGGATATGGCTTGATACAGCGTGTTCATACTATTTCAGCTTAAAGTCGTGGAAATTTGATCTTGTGAATTGACTCGGAAGTGGAAATTTAGTTATAAGGTTTATGGGTCAATATTGGATATTGAAATTTCATGTATGTGGTGCTATCGGACCTATATGGGGTAAGGTGACGTGGAAGCACCTCCGAATATGTGCATGGTAGGTTACACAACAAATTTTAGTGGTGTTGGAACAACTCTAGGAACGTTCGAGGACGAACGTATGTTTAAGTGGGGGAGAATGTAACGTCCCGGTCCGTCGTTACGTAGAACTTGAATTAAAAATTATTGTAATTGACATGTCATAGTTGGTTATACTGTTCTTGATGTGTTAGAGTTGGTAGGCTCAACTGAGAATTGACTTATTGGTAAATGACCTCGGAATCCGGATTTTACAACTCGAATAGCTTCATTAGGTGATTTCGGACTTAGGCGTATGTTCGGATTTGGATTTGTTAGTCCGTAGAACAAATCGGCGAATTTTGGCAGAAATTAGAAAGTTGACGTGTTATAATTATATTATTTTATTTGCGGACGAGGTCGATTAATATGATGGACACCAATTGGATATGGCAATAAGTGTACGAGGCATATTATGAGCTATATGGGGTCTAAGGAAAGTTCTAAGTCCAAGCCAAGTTGGAAAATTTCATAATAGACAAAAATTCCAAGAGAATGCGCACAAGACCTCAACTTGGAAGCGTATATCTATATATATATGATGAGTTATGGGATGGACAACCTATCAACTTACAGCACTTTGATCCTAGTTTCTAACATCAAACCGTTTGTCATTTGGAGGTGTATACCGAAAGTTATGACAATTTTACTGGACCTGCGCCATAGCGCGACCACTAGCGCGGCCTGAGCGCGCCGACGCTAATAGCAAAGTTTCTGCCTAGTTAGCGCGGCCTGAACGCGCCGACGCTAATAGCAGACCTCTAAATACCCCCAAGGACGGGAAAAGAGAGGTTTTAAGTCATTTTTCAAGGCTAGGGCATCCTCTCCACCACCCATCCGGTCAAGGCTTCAAATACACACATAAGGTGAGTTTTTAAGTGTATTTTTATGGTGATTTCACTTATCAATCACTAGTTGAAACATGGTTTTGATTGGATTATATAGGATTTACTCAAAATCTCAAGAACACCCCAAATCTTACCTTCCAAGATTTGGTCCACAAGAGGTACTTTCACCTTTAGACTTACATATATGGAGTTATTAAGGAATTATGAGTATGAATCAAGTATTGAAACTCATGATATGGTGATTGCAAGCCATACATTCTCAATTTAAATGAATACCCATTGTAGAGATTTAAAGTTAATTAATTGATGGAAATTTTTTGGTTGGGTGTCAATTGTTGATCACACATGTGATGTTAGGAGTATAAATTGTTAAAGAATAATGGTGGGATAATTTATTGGTAAATTGGGGTAGTTGAGATGAGCTAATTCCATGGTTAAGAGATTTAGTCAAATGTGCACACATAGTGTTTGATGAAATGCCTACATGAGGTGAACCCTCGAATATCTTTCTAATTAAGGCTCTTTTTATTATGTTTCTAAATAGATTGAAGTTGCTAGAATTTCCGAAATATTGTAGTAAGGTAAGGAAAGCTCAAGAAAGGTTTGGAGCCTTTGGAAATTGATTTGAGAGGCAAGAGTGTTGCAGAATAGCATCCGGGCTAGTTTTGAGGTATGTAATGTCTTGTAATCCTGTCCTGAGGGTATGAAACCCCGGACTTTCCACCCTTTAGGCGACTATTGAGTTGCGAAACCGATTTTGAAGCTTATGCTTAATTAGTATTATTTTATTATGATATGATTTGGGCTATATGCCATGTTTGGGGCCTAGTGCCGACTTGTTTACCTCTTGGGGGCTGTGTTACTATATTTTCCTCACTGATTTGTCATGATTTCACACTCAGTCTTTTTCTGATAAATTGTTGACACTCAGAGTATTTTTATACTATTTTCTAGAAAATGAAACATAATTTTGGGTCGAGAACCCGGTACATTTATGGCCTGATGGGCAAATTGAGAGTGTCTGACTGAGTGAGGCCGCGGGCCTATGCTGTCAGTGATTTATGCCGTGAGGCGGCTTGATATATATTGCGCTTCGGCTATAGGAGCCCCTCCGGAGTCTGTACACACCCCCAGTGAGCGCCGGTACCGATTGAGTGTTGATTACTGCCTGATGGGCTGATACAGAATGATTGTGAGGATGCCTGATGGGCTATTACACAACGAATGTGAGGATGCCTGATGGGCTGTTACAGAGTGATTGTGAGGATGTCTGATGGGCAATGGTTACGAGAAATGATTTTGGCCCGAGCGGCAGATTTATGATGATTTTACTAAAGTTTTCTAACTATGATTTACTTCGTCTTGAAACCGAGTTTTACTGAGTATTTCACTGAGATATTTTGATATTATACTTGTTTTCCAAGGATTTTTGGAACGGGTTTTTAACTTATGAAATTGCTGAATCCTACTCGGTGACTTGATGTTTTACTGATTTTGTGGAATTGCGTATTTGTTTTGTATGCTTTATATTTCTCAAACTGTGCTTTTTTTTCATTACTACTGAGTTGGCGTACTCATCATTACTGCCTGTGCCCTTGTGCAAAGATCCAGGTACTAGTTCGTAGCAGTAGTTGTTCAGTTAATAGTAGCAGTTCACGGGATTCGAGGTATCTGCCAGCGTCCACAGCTTCTCCACTTCCCTTTCTACTTAATCTTAGTTTTGGATTCTGAGATATATTTGTGACGACCCAAAGGGGTCATCACCTATTTTATTACCTACTCCGTACTTCCGAGGCCTTGAAAACCTCATTTGTAGTTGCCTCAATTTGCGTGCTCACTCCGGGCGCATAACCGGACAGCTTAAATATGATGTGAAAAATGCTTAGATTTGATATTAAAATGAATAAATTTGACTTCGGTCAATATTTGGGGTAAATGAACCCGGACCCGTGATTTGACGGTCCCGGAGGGTCCGTAGGAAAATATAGGACTTGGGCGTATGCCCGGAATCGAATTCGGAGGTCTCAAGCCCGAGAAACGGATTATTGAGTAAAAATTGTTTTTTGAAAATATTTAAGGAAATTAAAAATGAAATTTGATTAGAAAGTGATGGTATCAGGCCCGATTTTTGGTTCCGGTGCCCGGTACAGGTTGTATATATTGTTTAAGCACCTTATGTTAAGTTTGGTTGAAATCGGATGTCGTTTGACGTTTTTCTGACTTAAAATGGAAAATTTGATGTTTTATGAAATTTGATAGAATTCATGGATTTTGAGGCCTTATTCGATGTGTATGATGTTGTTTTGGTGATTTGATCGCACGGGAAAGTTTGTAGGATGTTGTGTGAGTTATTTGTGAAATTTGGTATCATTCTGAGTTGTATAGGTCAGTTTGGCACGTTGTTAGTGAAGTTTAGAAACCTTAAAATTCCTAAGTTTGGTTCTCGAGGTTTGGGGTGTGATTTTGAGTTTTAGTATTGTTTTGATTGTTCCGAAGGCTCAAGCGAGTCCGTAGTATGATTTGGGACTCATTGGTATATTTGGAATAGGGCTCGGGTTGGCCCAGGTGCCTTCCGGGCACCTAACGGGGTTAAAAACATGCAAACGAGGCTGCTGCTGCACCTACTCTGGTGTGACCGCAGGTGCGGTTGCCCAGCATCGCAGGTGCGAGACCGCAGGTGCGGTTCCAGGCATCGTAGGTGCGATCACCAGTGGCTTGGCCAGCCATCGCAGGTGCGGTCTCCACTTCGCAGGTGCGATCCCAGACCCCCTAGCCCAACTCCGCAGGTGCGGTCCTAGGCATCGCAGGTGCGATCACTGTTCAGGCAGTGAGTTTAAGTACGTGTTTTAAACCCATTTTCCTCACTTTTCATCTTCTTGCTTAGGCGATTTCCACCATTTTTAAGAGCTTTCGACCAGGTCTAGTAAGGTAAGTAAATTCCACCCGTAAATTAGTTGCATGCATGCATCTTAGCTTAACTAACCACATAAACTAGTGCAAAAATTCAAGGAATTGGGTAGTAACCTAGAACTTGTGATAATTGAGAAATTTTCTTTGAATTGGCCATGAAATCAAGCAAAAATCGTATATTAATGATCCTTAGGCTTTGGGTGAGTGTTTCCTTCGAGAGTTTCAAGAATCCGAGCGAGCGGGCCCTGGTCGAATTTTGATAATTTTGGAAGAATGCTAGGAAATGGATAATTAGGACATGTAATTGAATCATTGAATCCTTATTGATATACTTGAGTTTATTATGTCTAGATAATACCATTCCGGAGTAGAATTCTAAAGGAAATGCGGTGTTAGAGGGTCCATTGCTATACTTAGGACCCGAGGTAAGTGTTTGGTCTAAACTTAGCTTGAGGGAATAGGAGTTGAGTCTTATTTGCTACTTGCTAATTGTCGAGTACGATGTATAGGCATGGTGACGAGTATTTATACATTGGTGACTAGCATGACCGTGAGTCTTTATATTGGGAATATTCTGATTTTGTTGTAGCTTTCATGCTTAATTGATGATTTATATATGTTGTAAAGAGCATGTGAAGGGAATTGTGATCTTTACACTTCTAGGAGCATTGGCTCGAGTTGTAACACGAACGGTGAATATATACTAGATAATTGAATCCTTTGGAGCCTTGGCTCAAGTGATAGAGTAAATTATGAAATGAAAGTGAAAGAAAGAGAAAGAGTTATTAAAATATACCCTTGCCGGGTCATTGTTGCTTTAGTGGTTATCCCCCTTGCTGGGATGTTGAGATTACTGTTATTCTTCCCTTGGCGGGATGTAATTGTTTAATTGATGTTACCTTGCCGGGATTTCTATTTCTATTTTGTTTACTCCCTTGACCTTTGTTTGTGATTGCTGTTTGGGTAAGGAAGAGTGTTAGAGCACGAAGGGTAATGTCGTGCATTGTTTGATATTGTCTCCCTTGCAGGGATGTTGAGATTACTGTAATTTTTCCCTTGCCGGGATTTCTATTTTTACTCTGATTATTTCCTTGCCCTTGTTTGTGATTGCTTTTTTGGGTAAGGAAGAGTATTAAAGCACGAAGGGTGATGCCATGCCCATGTTTATATTGATTATGCACGAGGGGACATTCCGTGCCATGTTTATATTGATTATGCACGAGGGGACATTCCGTGCCATGTTTATATTGATTATGCACGAGGGGACATTCTGTGCCATGTTTAAATTTATTATGCACGAGGGGATATTCTGTGCCATGTTTATATTTATTATGCACAAGGGGACATTCCGTGCCATGTTTATATTTGTTGTGCACGAGGGGACATTCCGTGCCATGTTTATATTTATTATGCACGAGGGAACATTCCGTGCCATGTTTATACTGAGTATGCATGAGGTGACATTCCGTGCCATGTTTATATTTATTATGCACGAGGGGAGATTTCGTGCCATATTTATATTTATTATGCACGAGGGGACATTCCGTGCCATGTTTATATTTATTATGCACGAGGGGACATTTCGTGCCATGTTTATATTTATTATGCACAAGGGGACATTCCGTTCCATGTTTATATTCATTATGCACGAGGGGACATTCCGTGCCATGTTTTATATTATTCTTATGCACGAGGGGACATGCCGTGCCGCATCTTTCACTGTTTAATCTGTGTTGTCATTTCTCGTGATTAATTTCAGATATTTCAGACTGTTGTTTTCGTTTCTGTCATTTCAGTATTTGCTATCTCTTACCCCCAGCATGTTCTCCCTGTAATTGTATTCTTGTTTAGTTTCTGCTATATTATTGAACTGCACAGGTACATTTTGTTGTCGTGTCTTAGCCTCGTCACTACTTCGCCGAGGTTAGACTCGGCACTTACTTAGTACATGGGGTCGGTTGTACGGATGCTGCACCTGTACTTCTTTATGTTTGCAGATTACATAGCCGGACCCGGAGGACATCATTAGTGGGAGTGCCTTCCATCTTATCATAGAGGCTTCAAGGTATACCCGCTGGCGTTCGTGGGCCTTGGCGTCTCTTCCATCCCTTTGTCTTCGATTCTGTCTGATTTTTCCTCAAATTTCAGAGGCAGACATGTATTTCCTTTCAGTTTCGTATTTAGCACTCTTATAGATAGTTCGTGAGTTTGTGATTCCAGGTTTTGGGAAAATTTACGCGTTGTTGTATTTTTATGTCCTTATTTAGCTTGAGACCGTATTTATTCCGCTGATTAATTGCATATTGTTTTAGCTTATTCTGTGAAATTGCGATTATTATGCTAGTTTAGCTATACACGTTGGCTTGTCTAGCGAGTTCAACGTTAGACGCCATCACGACCCGACAGTGGGATTTCGGGGCGCGCAATATTATATTTAGCAGAGTTAGTTTTATCTTTTGTTAGATGCTCATGACTATTGAATCCAGTTTTAGGAGGTTTATTTAGAGTTATTAGATCATTATTGGGATGCTAAGACTTAATAAATTATTTCTATGCTATGTTTGATGTTTATTGTTGAATTGTGAATCATTAAAATAGAACAAGTGTGTAGTAATGTGATGGTTGGCTAGCCTAGTTCCACGATAGGCGCCATCACAACCTGTTAGGATTTGGGGTCATGACAGCCACTCTCCAATCTCTCCCCTTACTTCTTTTAGCGACTAAGAGCCTTAGGAGGTAAAGGTTCTACAATCTCGAATTAAGAACAAACTATGAGTACGGCTTGTAATGTGGGTGCCAAGGAAACGATCTATAGGCTCAAAGGGTCTAGCAACGGGAAGATTTTATTTGTCAGTGTAAGGCACCTTTATGGTCAAGCAAGAAACGCCTATGTCATCTCCTAGACTAGAAAACCTTAATAATTTCGTGTTGATTAACATATGGGGAAAGTTCTAGACTACACAGGGTAGCACAGAATAGCAACAATCCTTACACACACATGGCACTTGACTCACTCAAGACGGTTTTGTGCGGCTCTCCTAGTCAAGCAATCATAGCATGTTGAGAACTTTTTAAAAACACTGCACTAGGTGGCATACAAGTCAATCAACTGAGAAAAAAGCGTCAAAGAGTAGGCCACTTAATTTACATGGGTATTACAATTCAAATCATATATGTAGGAAGACAGAGTGCATGCCATAACTTAACTTGCCAATACCAAACATATATATAGGTACCTCAAAGCACCTCAGTTTTCTCCATTATCCTACTTCTAAAAGAATAAACTAGAATACTCGGTTCGAGCTACAAACCTTGGAAAAGAACCGATGTCGAAAGAAAAACTAAAGGATACTACCTAACTATCTAAAAAAAACAAAAGAAAACATTTTTGGTATTTTTAAACGGACTTTAATCCCTCAAGAAAATTGTCCTACAGATCCATCGTCGGGAAAAGTCCAAACTTATTCTCATTTTTTCTCTTTTATTTATAATCTAGCTAATTAGACTATGTTAGTCTTAAACTATGCTAAAAGGTAATAAAAAATCAAAATAATAACACTAAATTTTTTTTTATAAAATTACAATCCAAAGAGCATTCTCCTACCCCCACACTTAAACAATGCATAGTCTCCGTTGCATAATAAATTTAAAATAGAGTAAGGTGGAAAGAAAGAACTCCCTGCTAGTCGGAGTCTACCTCCTCAGGATGTCCACCAGCTGCGTCAATGGGCTCATCATCATCACCTAAGGGTACCAAAGCCATTGGTCCGGTAACTTCATCATCATCATCATCATCCTCATCGCCCGATGACTTGTGAGTGTTTTCATCCTCAAACGGATGAATGGGACTGCCTGGTGCTATACCCAACATCTCTTTGGAAGAACTGGAGAGATAATTCCGCAAGTGCATGTGCTCCTAATCTAACACCCCTAGCCTTCTCATTATAACATTAAGGGAATTATAACAATTCCTGTTGAAATTTTCGTCCTTCTCATTCCTAGAAGCATGGGTGAGCTTGGATGTAGACTCTAGCAGGGATGTGATGTCCAAAACTTTTGTGGGTGCCTCCACTACCTCATCATAGCCAGGGTACTCTGGTACCCTACGAGATAGCATGTACTGTGTCAGGATGTTTCCAAAAAAGAATCTCTTGATCCTCCTTCCAAAACGGGTGAGGTCCATTTCTCCAAGCATGAGCTCACCAACATTTAGGGGCCTCTCGGACATCAAAAAGTAGATCACACACACTCGTGATCGAGTGCACTCACAATTATGCTCAACGGGCATTAATCTAGCTTGCCCAAAGTTTTGACAGACCTTGGCCGCGTCCACTTTGTATTAGAATCAATGCCACAAAGTGTGTGACGTATTGCCTAGTAGCGTGGATTCTTGACGAACTTTTGTAGCCTCCGTGGATTAGGGCTATCAACTCCCAAGAAGCGACACAAGGCTTCCCTATCCATTAGAATTTCTTTTCCTCTGACCCATGAATTTCCAAAGCCCTCATTCCAATTGTCATATAACTCTCGCACTATGCTTAGATTTGCAGGGCCTGGAGAAAACTAGAAGAGGTCCAGTAGAAAAGGATAAAACATGTAACTTATAATGAGAGACCAGCCACTATAGATTCGACATCAGACAAATCAAAGGAATCAGAGAAGCCAACTGAAGGGGCGGTGGATGAGCAACCCCCACCATTGGTTGCAAGGCCACCCCCTCCGTTCTCTCAAAGGTTGCAGAAAGTGAAGTATAATGTTGCGTACAAAAAGTTCCTTGATATTTTGAAGCAAGTGCAAATCAACATTCTATTGGTAGACATTTTGCAGGAAGTGCCCAAATATGCTAAATACATCAAGGACATAGTGGCTAATAAAAGGAGGCTGACTGAATGTGAGACTGTGGCACTCACTGAGGAATGTAGCTCATGAATTCAAAGCAAGCTACCTTAGAAATTAAAGAATCCGGGTAGTTTCACTATCCAAATCTCGATTGGTAAGCATGCAATCAGGCGAGCCTTGTGCGATCTTGGATCGAGCATTAATTTGATGCCGCTATCTGTATTCATACAGTTGGGGTTGGGTGAGCCACGCCCAACAAAGGTAATCTTAAAGTTGGCCGATCGCTCCCTTGATCATCCTGAAGGAGTGATTGAAGATGTTCTAGTTCAAGTAGGGTCTTTTATATTCCCTGCTGATTTCATTATCCTAGATTACGAGCCCAATCAGGAAGTCCCATTTATTTTGGGGTGTCCCTTCTTAGCCACGGGCCGAGCTATTATTGATGTTTGTGAAGGGAAGATGATGATGATAGTAGGTGATCGAGTGGAGGTATTTAATGTATGTAAAGCACTCAAATTACCAGCCCACTATGAAGAGCTATCCATGATTTCTGTGGTGGAAAGCGCAGATGCATCATTGGTTCCTTATATGAGCCATGTTGACCCTCTTAAACGAGCTTTGATTGGAGATGAATAATATAGTGAAGATGAAACGAGGGGAGAAATTGAGCAAGTACTTGATATATCCTACAGTTATATCCATGGGTTAGGAAAATTTGAGGAGCTGAATAAGCCTGTTACTCTGACCCCTCCTAAGCCATCTACTGAAGAAGCTCCAAAGCTAGAACTTAAGCCTCTTCCAACACATCTGCGCTATGCTTATTTGGGGAACTCTGAGACATTTCCTGTGATTATCTCATCCAGCCTGACTAACACCCAAGAAGAGAAATTTCCCAAAGTACTTCGCGAGCAGAAAAAGGCGATTGGGTGGACCATTGCAGACATTAAGGGAATCAGTAAATCATTTTGCATGAATAAAATCTTCTTAGAATATGGACACCACCCTAGTGTTGATCATCAAAAGAGGCTAACTCTCATCATGAAAAGAATTCGTGAAGAAGGAAGTAATAAAATTTCTTGATGCAGGTATCATCTTTCCTATTTCTGACAGCAACTGGGTAAGCCCGATTCAATGTGTGCCCAAAAAGGGGGGATGACTGTGATTGAGAATGATAAAACTGAGTTAATTCCTACTCGCACTGGGACGGGGTGGAGAGTTTGCATTGACTATCGAAGGCTTAACAAGGCAACCCGCAAGGACCACTTCCCACTTCCCTTCATTGACCAAATGTTGGACAGATTAGCGGGACATGAATATAATTGATTTCTTGATGGTTACTCGGGATAATATCAGATTGTCATACGCCTAGAAGATCAGGAGAAGACCACGTTTACTTGTCCTTATGGCACTTTCACTTTTAAGTGAATGTCGTTTGGTCTTTATAATGCATCAGCCACTTTCTAGAGATGCATGATGGTTATTTTCACTGATATGGTGGAAAAATTTGTGGAAGTGTTTATGGATGATTTCTCAGTCTTTGGGTCATCTTATGATGATTGTTTGAAAAATTTGAGCATGGTGTTAGCCAGTTGTAAAGAAACAAATCTTGTCTTGAATTGGTAGAAATGTCACTTTATGGTGCGGGAATGATTTTGGGTCACAGAGTGTCTAGGAGTGGCATTGAAGTTGATAAGAAAAAAGTGGAGGCGGCTGAAAAATTACCTCCACCTATTTCTATGAAGGGTGTCCGGATTTTCTTGGGACACGCGGGATTCTATAGGCACTTTATTAAAGATTTTTCAAAAATTACTACTCATTTCTGCAGGTTTTTTGAAAAAGATGTAAAGTTCAATTTTGATGAAGCCTGCCTAAAGGCATTTGAGGAACTCAAAAAGAAATTAGTAGTTGCCTCCATTATTGTCGCACCAGATTGGTCTCTACCTTTTGAACTTATGTGTGATGCAAGTGACCATGCTATTTGGGGTTGTGCTAGGCCAAAGGAAAGGCAAGTTGTTTTATTCCATTTACCATGCGAGTAAGGCTCTTAATGATGCACAGCTGAATTACACCACCTCTGAGAAGGAGCTGTTAGCTGTTGTGTGGGCCTTTGAGAACTATGGGGATACTTGATGGGAACAAAAGTCATAGTCCATACCGACCATGCAGCAATGAAGTATCTTTTTACAAAGAAAGAATCTAAAGCTAGATTGATGCACTGGTTTTGTTGTTGCAGGAATTTGATGTGGAGATAAGAGACCGAAAGGGAACTGAGAACCAGGTAGCTGACCATCTATCAAAGCTAGAAAATCACGACCATGTGGAAGAGGGTGGACAAATTAAAGAAGTGTTTCCTGATGAGAAACTTTTTGCTGTGACCCAAGACCCTCCTCCATGGTATGCTGATTATGTGAATTATCTTGTAAGTGGGGTACTTCCACCAGAAATTGAATCTGAGGCAAGAAAGAGGTTCTTACATGATGTAAAGTTCTAATACTGGGATGAGCCATATTTGTACAAACAATGCGCTGATCAGTTGATGAGGAGATGCATTCCAGATAAAGAGGTAGAATTAGTGTTGTGTGATTGTCATGCATCGCCTTATGGGGGCCATCATGGAGGCGATAGAACAACGGCGAAAGTACTAAAATCCGGGTTCTTTTGGCCAACTCTATTCAAAGACACCCATGCATTTGTTAAAAAGTGTGACTAGTGTCAAAGAATAGGAACGATCATAAGGAGGCCGATATGCCTTTGAATAATATCCTAGAGTTCGAGATTTTTGACGTGTGGGGGATAGATTTTATGGGACCATTCTCATCATCCAGAGGAAATAAGTACATTTTACTGGAAATTGACTACGTGTCAATATGAGTAGAGGCGATTGCATTTCGACAAATGATGCCATGGTTGTAGTTGCATTTGTGAAGAAAAACATATTTTCCAGGTTTGGGACTCTACGTTCTTTGGTTAGTGATGAAGGAACCCACTTTTGCAATCTGTTGTTGAATAACCTTCTAGATAAATATGGAGTTCCATAGAGTTGCGACAACATATCATCCTCAAACGAATGGACAAGCCGAGGTGTCAAACAGAGAAATAAATCAAATATTAGAGAAGACAGTGAGTGTGAGCAGGAAGGATTGGGCTGCAAATTTAGGTGATGCCTTACGGGCATACATAACCGCTTACAAAACACCAATTGGGGCGTCACCGTACAAGGTAGTCTATGGGAAGGCATGTCACTTGCCCGTTGAACTTGAACACAAAGTATATTGGGCCATTAAGAAGCTGAACATGAACCTTGAAGCCGCGGGCGACAAAATACTTCTGCAGTTGAATGAGTTAGATGAGTTCAGGCTGCACGCTCACGAAAATGCTACATTTTACAAAGAAAATACAAAAAGATAACATGACAAGCACATTAAGCCGCATCATTTCGAGCCACACCAACATGTATTATTATTCAATTTTAGAATGAGGTTGTTTCTTGGGAATCTAAAATCGAGATGTTCAGGCCTGTTTGAGGTGGTGAGAGCACAGGTTATGGTGCAATTGAGTTGCGATCTATACACGGTGAAAGAAAATTTGTATTGAATGGGCATAGAGTCAAGCACTATGGCGGAGGAGCCATTAATCAATAGAAAACCAAAGTTGTACTCGCTGATGAGTAAGAGAGACTTTGCGTCGTGGTGCGACGTTAAATCAGGTGCTTGTTGGGAGGCAACACAATGCTTATTTCTTTCATAGTTAACTTCTCAATTTTTTTTAAGTTAAAATAGATAGATTTGGAATTTTCTTTGTAGGTATAGAAACTATAGATATAATGGTGTAGGATGTGTAAAATGAGTATTTAAAAAGGTTAGGGGAATCAGGATGTTAACATAAAAAAAAGAGTATTTAAGAAGAAAATATCAGCGCACACAGCGGCCAACGCTGCTTGGGGCACTGAAAACAGTAGCAAACCAGCGCAATAGGTAAAAGAAAATATATTTTTTTGGTTATTTTCGTTTTTTCTTTTTATTTGTATAACCCATACCTGTTTAACCCAACCCGCTTACCTAACTACACTAACACTCTAACTCATCCTAAAACCCATACCCATCCCCAACCCAACTTAATTATAACACCCACAAACACACACTCTCATCTTCTACTTCTCTTCTATCAAGTTCCTCTTCTCCTTCTTCAAAAGTTTTCTCAAAGTTTTCTCTTGCTTTCCTTATCCAATCCACAAGTATGTTCTTCTTGTTCTTATTGTTTTTCTTCTTCTTGTGTTAATTTGTAGATAACAAGGTACATCTCATCCCCCAAGAGCCTCAATCCCCAGTTTTTTTCCATTATAGAGTTCTTAAGAAAAACTATGGTGGGTGGCTTGAAATGGTTGAAACTATGTGATTATTGTGTATACAGAGTACTAAACTAGAAGTCCCTATACTTCATTAAAAATCGAGAGGGCCACCATCTTCCACCATTGTTGAATTATAAATCTTGATTTGGCAGGTATTGTTCACGCCTTGAAGATTTGGCGGCATTATTTGTATAGGGTTCATTGTGAGATCTACACTGATCACCGTAGTTTGCAGTATTTGTTCAAGAAGAAGGATCCTAACTTGCGTCAGTGGAGGTGGTTGGAGCTTCTTAAGGACTATTATATCACCATTTTGTACCTTCCCATGAACGACAATGTGGTAGCCGATGCCTTGAGTCGTCGGGCGGAGAGTTTGGGGAGCATAGCATATCTTCAAGCAACAGAGAGACCATTGGCATTGGATGTTTAGGCCTTAGCGTCATGACCCAAAAGGTCATCCCGTATATTCTAGCTAATTATGTGTTCCGAGGTCGTGAAAACCTCCTTCTATCTCACCTCGATTTGCGTGTGCAGCCCGGGCGTGTAGCCGGGAAGCCTTTATGTGAAAAACTGATAAAAATGACAATTTTGTATTAGAAATTTGAATAAAATTTACTTCAATCAAAGTTTTGGTAAATGGACCCGGACACGTGATTTGACGGTCTTGGAGGGTCCGTAGGAAAATATGGGACTTGGGCGTATGCCCAGAATCGAATTCCGAGGTCCCAAGTCCGAGAAATGAATTTCTAAAAGAAAATTATTTTTTGAAAAATATAAAGGTTTTTGAAAATGAAATTTGAGGTGAAACCTGTGATATCGGGCCCGTATTACGGTTCTGGAGCCCGGTACAAGTTTGATATGATTTGTAAGTGTTATATGTGAAATTTGGTAAGAAACGGACTTAGTTTGACGTGATTCGGACCTTAAATGCAAAACTTAATGTTTATAGAAGTTTTGATGAATTTCATGGATTTTTAGTTTAATTCATCGTTTTAGTGTTGTTTTATGTGGTTTGAAACCTCGAGCGAAGGTTATATGACTTGTGTGTGTGGTTGGACGGGGTCCCGGGGGCCTCGGGTACGTTTCTGATGCTTATTGGATGATATTAGAACTTGGAAGACAGCTGAACATTGCTGGTTCTGGTGTCTCGCACCTGTAATGGACCTTCCGCAGGTGCGGCGAGGAGCTTGCAGGTGCGGCGAGGAACTCACAGGTGCGGACTTGTCCCAATCCCCCAGTCCTTGCATGTGCGGCTAGTTTTCCGCAGACGCGGTGCTGCAGGTGCGACCCCAGGATTTTTAGTGGGTTTTCGCACCTGCGATGGTATTTCTGTAGGTGCAGTCCCAGGGGCGCAGGTGCGGATATTGCTTGGCAATTATATCAGATTCGAGTACTTAAGCATGTCTTCACCATTTCGAATTTTGGAGCTGGGAAAGGGCAATTTTTAATGACCTCTGCACATGGGTAACTTGGGTAAGTGATTTCTAACCTACTTATATCAACTTCCATGATTCCTAACTTAAATCTGGTCCTCAGAATTCGAATTTGGGAGGAAGATTTGGGAAAATTTTGATAAACTTCATAGACCAAATTATTGAGTTTTGATTGGGTTTTTGATCTCCGATTTGAGAGATTTTCATATGTTTAGACTCGTGAGTGAATGGGTGTCCGAAAAATATATTTTTTGCCCGATTCCAAGACGTAGGCCCAGGGAACGTTTTTTTTGAGAATTTCCTAATTTCGCATATTAGCTTCGAACTTATTAGTTCTTTTGTTTTCCTGTGATGACATTTACACTATGTAATCGAATTGTCTAGATTTGGGCAACTCAGAGTTGGATACTCATGGCAAGAGCTTGGTTTTGAGTTATTTAGGGCAGTCAAGGTAAGTATCTTGCCTAAGCTTGTGTGGGGGAACTACCCATAGGATTGAGTCTTCTATGTGGATTGTAGTCCGCGTACGCAAGGTGACGAGTGCATACTCGGACTTATTTGCAAATAGATTTCCCTTTAGGAATTTCTAGGTCCTTATGTTCCCCGCGTATGAATTGAAATTGCTATATCTAAATTCCTGATTTCTAGTTTCATCTCTCCCTGCTCAAATTAGAAGTACTTGCCTAGCATTCCTTGTTTCTTATATGATCTTAATTGACTTAAATGAAGACTTTGTTTTTCCCACCGTTATGCTATATCTTTCTTCGTATGCTGCCTATGTGACTAATGCTAGTATAATCTCGCCCCATAAATGTCTGACAATTAATTGGAATATCCATACGTTGGTCAAGCATGCTTTTAAGTCGTATATTGTGATTTAAATTATTTTCCTCTTAAGTACTACTCAGGTTTAATTGATGACCGCCCATGTTGATGGTATTATTTGATGTCTATTTACTGAGCATTTGTTCAAACTGAGTTTATTCGGTGAAGCTAATTGTTTAAGTGAGATTGGTTATAGCAGATTCCCTTGCGAGGATGATTTGGTTTATTGGTTGCGAAATTGAATATATATAATCGTTGCTATATTTGTCTTGTTTTCCCCTCGTTATGCTGTTTTCTCTTTGTGCTTGGCATTCCTTTCAATGGCTACTTTTTATGAGTGAGTTTTTACCATTTTTGTGATTTAAGTCTTTGTATTGATTTGCTCATCGCACTTTACATTCGGTCTTGTTTGCTTTTGCGCCGGTTGTGCAAATATATATTGTTTCTGTCGCATTCTGGTTGTTTTCCTCATTGGCTGCAGTGCATATTTAAATTGGGACTATGGACCGAGATCCGGGAGATTTCCCCTGCACTGCACTGCATATTTAAATTGGGACTACGGACAGAGATCCGGGAGCTTTCCCCCTGTACTGCACTGCATATTTAAATTGGGACTACGGACAGAGATCTGAGAGCTTCCCCCTGTACTACATCGCATATTTAAATTGGGACTACAAAGAGGGATCCAGGAGCTTTCCCTGTACTGCATCGCATATTTAAATTGGGACTACGGACGAGATTCCGGGAGCTTTCCCCTGTACTGCATTGCATGACAAATTTTGAGTTGCTGACTAAGTTCCGGTGGTTTTATCATTGAGGATATTTGGATCGAAGAGTATATATATATATATATATATATATTAAAAAGTATAGCGGAAAAGCAATTATCTCCTGAAAAAGTTATGTCTGAAGGACTTCTATTTCAAAAATATATTTGAAAACTATTTGTCTTGCAGAAAAATGATATTTGAAAGAGCAGTATTTGGGAAAGTATATTTGAACATCACGTATTTTGAAGAGACTATTTCTCTTTATATATATATATAAATTCAGAGAAAGTATGTTTCAAAGAAGAAATTTCTCTATTCCGAAATGATTATATCTTTAAAGTTTTCAAAATAAACTCACGATTTAAAAGTTTTCACTCGAAGGCTTGACTAGTTTTATTGAGTTTATTGGCTAAGGCCTGAAGTGAATAAATTGATGCAGTGCTAAGTTTCTAGTGCTTTTATTGGGTTGTGATTCCCGCCAATTGGATTGCATTCTTTCCATTCTCTTTGCGTATTACTATTATGTTGTTCGTTGATCGTAATTATTGAATTTTCTTCCGTATTATTCGATCGTATCGTTAATTATATTGAAACATCTTTAGATAGATATTATGTTTCGGTCATTTACACATTTATGCCTTTTTACTTATTAGACCGGTGGTGTCTTGACTAGTCCTCGTCACTACTTCACCGATGTTAGTCTTGATACTTACTGGGCACCGTTGTGGTGTGATCATACTAAACTTCTGCATATTTTTGTGTGCAGATCTAGGTTATTGTTGTTAGTAGCTTTGCAGATCATTGCTGAGGAGACTCAAGGTAACCTGCTGCTGCATTCGCAAGCTTCAGAATCACCTTCCTATTTTATTTCTATTCAAGTGTACTTACTTATTCCTAGAAAGTTGTATTTATATTTGACAGAAAGATTTCGTAGAGCTCCTGACTTGTATTTACCGGGTTTTGGGAAATTGTAAACTCTTTCAAGATTCTATTTCAGAACTGTTAAAATTCCTTTATTATTGTTGTTGTTTAGTGGAAATGTTAGGCTTACCTAATCCCTAAGACTAGGTGCCATCATGATACCCAACGGAGGGAAATTTGGGTCGTGACACTTAGCTAGCCAGCTTGTCAAATTGGATCTTTCGGAGCCGAGTCGGGTATTGTCTTGTGTGGTCTCTAGGTCTTCTCTTTATGATAGTATTAGGGAGAGTCAGTATGATGACCCCCATCTACTCATCCTCCAAGACAGGGTTAAGCGAGGTGATGCTAAAGATGTGACTATTGGCGATGACGGGGTGTTGAGGTAGTAGGGCCGAATATATGTGCCCAATGTAGATGGGCTATGGGAGTTGATTCTTGAGGAAGCCCACATCTCACGGTATTCCATCCATCCAAGTGTCGCGAAGATGTACCAGGATTTGAGACAACACTATTGGTTGAGGAGGATGAAGAAGGATATAGTTAGGTTTGTGTCTCGGTGTCTCAACTGTCAGCAGGTTAAGTATGAGCATCAAAGACCGGGTAGCTTACTTCAGAGGTTAGAGATCCTAGAGTCGAAGTGGGAAGGGATCATCAGGGATTTCGTAGTTGAGCTCCCACGAACTTCGAGGAAGTTCGATGCTCTATGGGTGGTTGTGGATCGGATGACCAAGTTTGCCACTTCATTCGAGTTGGTACTACTTATTCTTTAGAGCGGTTGGCTAAGATTTACATTAGAGAGATTTTTTTCCTCCATGGTGTCCCAATTTCCATCATTTCAGATAGAGGCACAAAGTTTACATCACAGTTTTGGAGGGTCGTGCAGCGAGAGTTGGGTACTCGGGTTGAGTTAAGCACAACTGGTCACCCTTAGACAGACAGACAGCCCGAGCACACTACCTAGATAATGGAGGACATGTTATGTGCTTGTGTCATTGATTTTGGGGATGCATGGGACCAGTTTCTGCCGCTCGTGGAGTTTGCAGTTAACAAAATTTATCAGTCGAGCATTCAGATGGCTCCGTATGAGGCTTTATATTGGAGGCGGTGTAGATCTCTGGTGGGATGGGTTGAGCCGGATGAGCCTAGGCTCTTTGATACAGACTTGGTCCAGGATTCATTAGACAAGGTGAAATTGATTCAGGAGCAGCTTCACATGGCGCAGTCTGGGCAAAAGAGCTATGCTGACAGGAAGGTCTGTAATGTGTCTTTCATGGTCTGGGAGAAGTTTCCACTGAAGGTATCACCCATGAAGGGTGTTATGAGGTTTGGGAAGAGGGGCAAGTTGAGCCCTCGTTTTATTGGACCTTTTGAGGTACTTTCGAGTGTGCATCCAGTGTTGCATATTTCTATGCTCTGAAAGTATGTCGGTGATCCGTCGCATATTTTGGATTACAACACGGTTCATTTGGATGGTGACTTGACTTATGATGTGGAGCCGGTGGCCATTTTGGAGCGGCAGGTTCGAAGGTTGAGGTCTAAGGATATAACCTCAGAAAGGGGTGTTGGAAAGGTCAGCCCGTGGAGGAGGCTACTTGGGAGACCGAGCGAGAGATGTAGAGAAGATATCCACACACATTTGAGACTCCAGGTATGTTTGTAGACCCTTTCGAGGACGAACGTTTGTTTAAGAGGGGGAGGATGTAACGACCTGACCAGTCGTTTTGAAAGTTATAGCCCCATTTTCCCCATTTCTTCTTCTTTTCTGCTTTACAAATTTTATATGTCTTACCGGGTTAGTTGGTTTGGGTACGGAGTGGTTTAGGAAGGAATTGAGACACTTAGTCTCTAAATTGGAGGATTAAGTTGGAAAAGTTGACCGAATGTCGGCTTGTGTGTAAACAACCTCGGATTTGAATTTTGATTGTTCTGTTAGCTCCGTTAGTTGATTTTGGAGTTAGAAGCACGTCCGTAATGTTATTTGGAGGCCCATAGTAGAATTAGGCTTGAATTAGCGAAAGTTTGAATTTTGGCAATTTTGGCCGGCAGCGGAAATTTCGATATCGGGGTTGGATCAGATTTTTGGAAGTTGGAGTAGTTTCTGGTGTCATTTATGACTTCTGTTCAAAATTTTAGGTCAATCAGACGTGGTTTGATAGGTTTTGGCATTGCTTACAGAATCCGAAAGTTTAGAAGTTCTTTAGGCATGAATCCAGGTGTAATTTGGTATTTTGATGTTGTTTTGAGTGATTCTAAGGTTCGACTAAGTTTTCATGGGGTTATATGACTTATTGTCATGTTTGGTTGAGGTCTCGGGGGCCTCGGGTGGAATTCGGGAGGTTTCAGACTTGGTTTTAGAATTGGATGAGCAGCTGAAGTGTTGTTGTTGCTGGTGTAATCGCACATGCGGATTGGGAACCGTAGGTGTGAGTCAGCAGAAGAGGAGAAGGAGTCCCAGAAGCGGCAAAGGTCGATCTGGGCAGAAGCCGCAGGTGCGAAGACTTTTCCGCACCTACGAGGGTTGCATAAGCGGACAACTGGGCGCATGTGCCATTGTTCGCCATATGTGCGATAGATTCCCGCACCTGCGATTGGAGATGATGCGGTCGTGAAGCGGCAAGAGCGAAGTCTGGGATTTTAAGTGAAATCGCACCTGCAATGGAATTTCCACATGTGCGGCGTCGCATAGGCGACAAGAGTTCCCTAGGTGCGGTTTTGCTGAGCAGAACCTATAAATAGAAGACTTCGAGATTTTTCACCATTTTCATCATTTTTGAGCTCGGATTTTTGGGATATTGAGAGGGATTTCGAAGTAATCACTGAGGTAAGTTCCCTATGCCTATTTATCTTCAATAATAGTGTTTCCCCACTGATTTTTAACACGTAGTTGATGAGTTTTTGAGGTGAGATTTGGGAGACTAGGAATTGAGAATTCGAGAGTGAATTTTGGGGTTTTGGAGGGGAAAATGAGGTCGGATTTTGATAAATTTAGTATGGTTGGGCTCGTGAGTGAATTGGCTTTCGGGTTTTGTGACTTTCGTTGAGTTTCGAGACGTGGTCTCGGGGGACCGGGTTGAGCCGATTTCGGATTTTGAGCTATATTTTAGTAGTTGTCTTGTCGAAGTGATCCTTTTAGCCTTTATTGATTATCTCGTATTATTTGTGGCTAGATTTGGGGCATTTGGAGGCCGATTCATGAGGTAAGGGTATTTCGGAGTAAGATTTCTACGCGATTGAGGTAAGTAACAGTCTTAAATATGATTCCGAGGGTATGAAACCCGAAATTAGTGTAATGTGATCAATTGGAAGTGACACACATGCTAGGTGACGGGTGTGTGAGCATGCACCATGAGGGATTGTGACTTGGTCCGTCCCGTGAGACTATAAAGTCAAATAGCCAATTGTTATTACCTATTTTTCCTTGTCTTTTAGCAATTTGACTGCCTTTGACATTAGAAACCATGCTTATGCCATTGATATCACTGTTGGGACCCATATCGGTGGTATACTTGTTGAATTGACTGCTAATTGTTGTCTTGTACTCAGGCACCATCTTACTTGTGTATCATATCTCCTATCTCTTGCATTTCTTGTTAATACTTGTTGTATTCTCTGTTTGGGCTTCATATTATGAATTTTGTGAGCCCGAGAGGTTGGAGAGGTTAGTGACTGAGATAGGGCCTAAGTGCCGAGCTGTGAGCTATGTGAGGCATATTGATCGGGTTGCACGACGCAACATTGCCTTCGAGCTATATATATATATATATATATTATGGATCGGGTTGCACGGTGCAACAAGCCTTCGGGTTATATATATATATATATATTATGGATCAGGTTGCACGCCGCAACAAGCCTTAGGGATACTTATATATAAATTATGGATCGGGTTGCACGCCGCAACAAGATTGAATCAGGCTGCATGCCGCAGCTATATAGCGCTTGGGCTGAAGGAGCCCCTCCGGAGTCTGTATACCCCTAGTAAGCGCAGGTACCTATTGAGAGTGAGTATTGAGGGCTGAGAGACGGGTGTATGAGCGATTGAGATAAGTTGAGTGACTGTTGCCTTGATAGGCTGTACTTGTTTTTAATTATTGTTGCACTTAGCTATTATCTATCATTGTTGTGCAATTTCTGAAAGATTTATATCTTGTTTACTTGAGCTCGAATTGATTTGACATAAATTGACGGATTTGAAAGTATGTTCACTCTTTACTGTAAACTTCTGAAATGAACTGTATTTACATAGCTCGTCACTGCATCTCAGTTCCTTATTTATTTTTATTTCTTGCTGAGTTGGTTGTACTTATGTTACACCCTTCATTTCATGTGCAGATCCAGGTGTGTCCAGTTACAGAGGGTGTTGATCTCGTGCATAGCTGATTATCGGAGACTTACGAGGTAGCTGACGGCGTTCGGAGTCCTTGTCTCTCCTTTCTTATTAACATTTCTCTCTTGTATTGGCATTTGGCCTAGACTGTTGTATACTCTGTTTCTAGACAGGTTGTTAGATGCTCATGGCTTAGTGACACCCCGATGCCGGGCTATTATTCTGCACTTGTGTTTTGGGTTTTACCCCGTTGTTATGTACACCTCCAGTTAATTTAATTGTCTTAACTCATTTCTATAATATATTGAAAGCATATTGAGAATGTCGGCTTGCCTAGTTCCACGGTAGGCGCCATCACGATAGGTTAGGTATTTGGGTTGTGACACACATAAACTTAAATGCCTTTAATAGTTTATGTCCCTCAATCACATTAATTTATTATCCATGGCAGAAAAACATTCCACCTCATTTTTTCTTCAGAAAAAACTATTATTTTTATTTTAATAAAATTCATTTTCTGATGAACCACCTATAATTACATATGTGTCCTTTTTATGATTACTGGTCGTGTTGCGCTGAGCTTATTTTTGTAAAAAATTTTCTTAGGGGGTGGCTGAATTTGTAGTTTGGTCTTTTATGGGGATGGCGTGAAGGTCGGAGGAACTCGTAAGTAAAACACAATATCCTCTGCACAAAGTTTTTATTATTTATCCCGTAAGTTGTTTAAACTCGTATACAACATAATTTTATATCTTATCTATAAAATATATATCTTACCTATAAAATAATTGTAACCTCCTTAAGAAATAATTCAAGAAAGAATTACAAGAAAATACACACGACTTCACACCATAACAAAAAATGGCCCATGTCTTTAAGGTTTACCTATCCTAGCCCATATTGTACATATTTGAAAGCACTAGCAAATTCAAAATATGTGTTCTTACAACCATTGCTTCTAAAAGCTATGGAATTAAATTTGTGTTCTTACAACATTGCTTTCGCTCTCTTCTTCTCACATCCTCGACATATGCTTCAAGGGACTGTATATTTTCTGCTTCTCCTCTTGTGTCACCTGGTTGCAATGTAAAAAAAATTAAGAGTAGAAGTCCACCATTGAAGACCATTCAAAGTTTTGCTTTCGAAAATAATTTTTTTATTTTGTTAGTTTTTTGGATTGAGTGTTGTTCCAGTTGTTTGAAAATATCAAAAGAAGTTCAAAATTTAAATTTGAAGTGATTTGGGGTAGATTTGAGCAAGATTTGAACCAAATTTCAGAGAAGACGCAAGGAAGAAGACGAAGTCAATTTTTTGTATAAGTATGCATAATCTTGTATAATAGTGTATAAGCACATGTTATACACTATTATACACTTTTATACATATTTATACAAGCGTCTTTAGACGAACTTCTTCCACGATTTTCAATTACAATCTTGTTCAATACCAGTTCAAATCTCCATGAAATGACTTCAAATTTTATATAAAACCTCCTTATACTATTTCTAACAAGTCTAAATAACACCTGATGCGTGGCTAGAATTCATGGTTTAACAAGTTATATGCCTTACATTTTATGTGCGTTAATGATAAAAATACACTTTTATGTGCATAATGGAGTCTATTTCATGTGTAGGTTCATTGGAGATGGAAACTGAGCTAAATGGCTGCATGAAAGTCGAAAATATGATCAAGAGCCGAAAAGGAGTGACCCAGGCTATAGCCGGGCGTTTTGTCCTTAAAGTCAGGCCAACCCGGGTGTCAGTGGGGCGTTTGGCCCCTAAAGCCAGGGTCAGCCTGGCGTTAGAGCCCTAAAGCCAGGTCTGCCCTGGCTT
>ML398834.1:267200-292470 GCA_005239525.1 Nicotiana knightiana | reverse complement strand
TTGATACGTAAATTCCCTGTGGGATCGACTCTGGGCATAATACCCCGGATTATATTTGCAACGCCCGCTTAGTCTTTTATTAGACATAGTTGAGCGTGATCAACACCCACTCCAAATTTCTCTCAAAATCAAATTCGGAATTTAAACCTACATTAAACTAGTAAAAAACATATATTATTGTTCTTAAGGCTATGGGTAGCTACTTCCTTTAAAAATTTCCGGAATCCGGGCACGTGGGCCCGGAGGTTTAATTTTAGGAATCTTGCATTTAGGGTTGGGTAATCACTTTAATAGTTGGGATATGCACTTTTGAGCATAAATTGATTAATTTATATAATGTTTGACTAGTTTCGAGTCGTTTGGAACCAAATTTGGAGGTTTGAGCACGTTCTTGAATCGAGAAGTGGGTTGTGAGACGAGGTATGTCTCCTTTCTAACCTTGTAAGAGGGAAAATTTCCCATAGGTGAGTTAACTAGTATGTGTGTCTAGTTGTGGGGGCTACGTACGTACGAAGTGACGAGAGTCCGTACGTATCTACTAATTATGCTAAAGTATGGGTTTTCTAGGACCCACATCATGCTATACTTGAAATTGCACCCTTACTTGTCAATCAAATTGCTTAAATCACAAATTCCAACCGGGAAAAGGCGGGCTGAAGCTATTCTTGATGACCGGGTAATTCATGTCTCCAGGAAGGATCACCAAGAGTTCTTGGTAAAATGGCAAGGGTGTGATGCAGAGGAGAACACTTGGGAGAGGGGAACAAACCTCAAATCCTATAAGAGCCTGATTGAAGATTATTTGGCAAGTAAGGCGTCGAGGACGTCACCAATTCAGGTGGGGGAGAATGTCATGGGCGGCTTTCCAGCCGTGCCCCACGGCCCCTTGGACGCGCCCCGTGGCGTCCTACCAAGCCTCCCAACGCCTAGCGCCACAGACGGCCCCGTGGTCTTGGCCGCGCCAAGTGACAAGCGGGCATGTGCGTCTATCGCCCCACCTATTTCCCTCGCTAGCGCCCAGCCAGGCCGCACGCGCAGACAATGCCGTGCGCACAGATCGTGATGCCTGAGACAAAGTTGCTGACAAAGTCGCTGGGCAAAAGGGTATATTTAATGCTGAAAACTAAGTCCTTTTTCCTTGT
This sequence comes from Nicotiana knightiana, assembly GCA_005239525.1. Classification (NCBI taxonomy): domain Eukaryota; kingdom Viridiplantae; phylum Streptophyta; class Magnoliopsida; order Solanales; family Solanaceae; genus Nicotiana; species Nicotiana knightiana. The sequence goes on along the minus strand of ML398834.1, from coordinate 291,328 downwards.
ATTACTAGAGTAGTTTTATTCCATGTACTTTCCTTATGTTTCTCTAGCGTAGTTTTTTCTATTCCTATAATGTTGGTTTATTTTTTTTAGGCATTATTAGGGGGGATCAAGCAATCAAAAACTTTATGGCAAGCAATTCTCTATACTGGTGTCTCCCCCCTCGACACCGCGTTGCCTTCTTTTGTAATAGCTTTCATTAATGCAATCAAGCTTTTATTCAATTCTCATTACTGTTCTCTCAATTGTTGGCATTGGTTTTCCCGCACGGCACTGACAATCTCGTCTAGCGTGCGGAGGGGACCTCACTTGGTGGACAATAACCACCCTGACATCGGTTGCTTAGCCTTACGTCACCCTTCCTAAGAATCTCAGGTGCCTGGCTGGCACTTACTCAAGTTAGAGTTTTGCACTCTCTCAAAACGCCTGCACGCATGCGAGTGTTCTCCCCGGTCCGAGGCACCACGTAACAGTTGGTATCAGATCCTAGGCTCGACATCGGGCGAGGGAACACATTGTCATTACCACCATTTCTGACCATGGTTAATTATGGGGACTGCATTGTGGCCCTTGAGGAGACGCTTGACGTACTATGGCCCATCGTGGATACGGTGACAAAATTGAAAACTAGCCTACTGCAAAGGTTGGACGACCTAGACCGCAGAATGGCCCAGGTCGAAGTTGACATAGAAAACATCAGTCGCGACTCTGAAGGAGACTGACAAACGTCAGCTACTGAGGAAGCCAAAATTTTTGATAAATTCAAGGGCCTCCAACAGGAGAGCACCGAGGATTTAGCCCACAGGGCACAAGAGGCAGACATGATGACTGCCATGTAGCAAACTATCGACGACTTGACAGGCTAGCTCAATGTTGTCAATGCTTCTATATAAGGCATGCTTCGAGCCGGTGGAAATCCAATCGGGGGTGCTACGAACCTCGCCCCCTTGGCACAGAAACTGAAGATTCCTGATTCAAAGCCATACAGTGGGGCTAGGAATGCTAAAGAAGTGGAAAATTTCATCTTCGACATCGAACAATACTTCAATGCCATGGGAGGCCTAGAAGAAGCCAAGAAGGTAGCAACTGCTGCCATGTATCTTTAGGGTGATGCTAAGCTCTGGTGGCGAGTGAAGTACGAAGCCATCAGGGCCACTGAAGATGCTCTGGAGACATGGGAGGAAATGAAGGCAGCCATACGCCTACAGTTCTTCCCTGAAAATGTTGACTACAATGCAAGGAGGAAACTACGGGAGCTCCGCCAGACCAAGTCAGTGCAGGACTACGTGCGAGAATTCTCTGCACTCATGTTGAACATCCACGACATGGGGACAAAGACAAGCTCTTCACATTCCTGGAAGTGTTGAAACCTTATGCCTGCACGGAGCTGCAAAGACAGAGGGTAGATACCCGACCCAAGGCAATTCAAGAAGCAGAATGCCTTGGGGACTATCACATGGAAACTCGGAAGGATAGGCTGCAGCCGCCGGTCCGAGCGGGTTACAAAGGGGGCCAATCCAACAATGTTGGCCCTAACAGAAGTGGGGGAGACCGAAGTGCAGGCAAACCTAAGGCTCCCCCCTCAGGCAGCAACGGTGTTGCATCAAACAACAATGATCGGGGGAGAAAGCCCCCCTCAGGATGACGTCATTGCGGCGGACCGCATTGGAATAATGAATGTCCACATGCACAAATGAATGCCCATCAAGCTTATGATGAGGGGACAGATCATGAAGCAGATGATGATGAACAGACCGAAGCAGTCGGTGCCTTCAATGCAATTGTTGGTTTTGTTTCGGAGGCATTTGTGGGAACCAGTGTTGGTATCTGCAAGAAGAAGGACTCCCGCCCAATTTCCAAGAAGGGGAAAAAGAAGACGAATAAAGGGAGTCCTACCAAGCAAGAGAGGACCTTGATGTTCATTCAACTGAGGGTAAATGGCAAACCCATTCGGGCGATGATAGATACAGGTGCCACTCACAACTAGTTGGCCTCAACTCAGGTGGAGCGTCTCGGGATAGTTGTGGGAAAGGGCCGGGGTCATGTCAAGGCTATCAACTCACCTCCTCAGCCAGTGGGTGGAATAGAAAAAAGAGTACCGATGAAGATGGGGCCTTATGAAGGAAAGTTCACCTTGCGCGCGGTGATCATATATGACTTTGAGCTGATAGTGGGACTGGAATTCTTGAGGCAGACCAACACCATGCTCGTACCATATGCAGACATGCTTCAGATGATAGGGTAAACGGGGCCACACCCTGTATTATTCCGTGCATATCCATGAAGATGGCCGCTGAGAACATCTGGGCCTTGCAACTAAAAAAGCGGGTCAAGAGACATGAACCTAAATTTCTGGCTACCCTATGTATTGAAGAGGTAGAACGCTCATTGGGACCACTTCCTACACTTGTAAAGGAGCTACTACTGGAATTCAAAGATGTCATGCCACAGGAAATGCCGAAGCGACTTATGCCTAGGCGCACTGTGGACCATGAGATTGAGTTGGTGCCGGGTGCGAAGCCACCTGCCCGGGCGCCTTACAGAATATCACAACCGGAACTCACCGAGCTTCAGAGAAAATTGACGAAAATGCTAGACACATTGATCATTGTACCCTCTAAGTCCACATATGGGTCCCATGTGCTTTTCCAGAATAAACATAATGGTATTCCACGCCTCTCGGTGGATTATCGGGCGCTAAACAAAATTACTGTGAAGAACAAGTATCCTATTTCGCTCATGGCAGACTTGTTCGACAGATTTGGGAGTGCTACGATGTTCAAAAAAATTGACTTGAAGACAAGGTATTGGCAGGTCCGGATTGCTGAGGGTGATGAACACAAGACGACTTGTGTGACAAGATATGGGTCATTCGACTTCCTAGTTATGCCATTCGGCTTGACTAATGCCCCAGCCATATTTTGCACCCTAGTGAACCAGGTCTTCCGAGAGTACATTGATGAATTCGTGGTGGTCTATTTGGATTATATTGTGGTCTATAGCAAGACACTGGAAGAACACTTGGAGCACTTGCGGAAGGTCCTAGCCCGGTTGCGGGAGCATGAGTTGTACGCAAAGCTATCTAAGTGCTCCTTTGCTCAAAAACATATCGACTTCCTCGGGCATGTCATTGAGGAAGGGCGGATCAAGATGGACCAGCAAAAGATCCAAGCCATCACATATTGGCCGCCACCCAAGGATATCCATGCCTTGAGGGAATTCTTTGGCCTATGCAATTTCTATCGGCGATTTGTGAAGAACTACTCCCTCATCGCAGTACCATTAACTGAACTCCTCAAGAAGGTCACATCTTGGGATTGGGGTCCTAGGCGAGCGGAGGCCTTCAATGCATTAAAAGCGGCTATGTCTAGTAGCCCTGTCTTGGCCCTTCCCGACTTGGCCAAGCCCTTCGAGGTACAAACAGATGCTTCCGACTATGCTCTTGGCGGGGTCGTACTACAAGACAGGCATCCCATAGTATACGATAGCCGGAAGCTTAAGGATGCAGAGCTACACTATGCTGCCACAAGAAAGAATTATTGGTTGTCGTTCATTGCTTACTCCTTTGGAGGCATTATCTGCTTGGATCATCGTTCGTGGTCAAGAAAGACAACACAGTTGTTAGTTATTTCATGACCCAACCAAAGCTGAATGGCCGACAAGCCCGATGGCAGGAACTCCTAGCGGAATTTAACTTCAACCTGGAGTACCGAAGCGGGAAGGCTAATCATGTGGCCGATGCACTCATCCGCAAAGCGGACCTAGCATCGGTGTGCCTTCTCGCCACCCTAAGGGAGAGCGAAGTAGCCACCACCATTAAGGACCAGATACATGATCTACTCATTAAGGATCCCGTTGCACAGTATTTGGATGATCTAGTAGGATAGGGCAAGACTCGCCAGTTCTATATGGAGGATGGTTTCCTAAAGGTAAAAGGGAACCGACTTTATGTTCCAAAAGGAGGGAATCTGAGAACAATTCTCTTGGCGGAATGTCTTAACACTCTGTGGGCCGGCCATCCCGGCAAAGAACGCACCATGGCATTGCTTCGCCGTGCATATTATTGGCCCCAGATGGCCGATGATGTCGCGCAGTATGTGAGGACTTGCCTAGTAATCCAGATGGACAAATCCGACCTCCTGACACAAACGGGACTCTTGGAACCTCTTGCTGTTCCAAAGAGACCTTGGGAAAGTTTGTCGCTAGATTTCATCACCGGATTGCCCAAGGTTGGAGATCTCAAAACTATCTTATTTTTGGTGGATCAGTTTTAAAAGTATGCCACCTTCATTGCAGCACCTCAATATATATCAGCAGAGGATACAGCTCGACTCTTCTTCTCTCATGTCATCAAATATTGGGGCATGCCCAGAGACATTGTTAGCGATCGCGATTCACGCTTCACTAGCAACTTTTAGACACAATTATTTAAGGGCCTCGGGTCAAAATTGAGTCACAACTCAAGTTTTCATCCACAATCCGATGGTCAGATGGAGCGGTTCAATGGCATGTTGGAGGAATATCTCCGCAATTTTGTTACCGGATCGCAGAAGAATTGGGTGAAGCTCCTGGATGTTGCGCAATTGTGTTTTAATTCACAAAAGAGCTCCAGTACAAACAAAATCTCTTTTGAAATTCTTACCGGGCAACAACCGCTACTCCCACACACTGTGATTGCACCAAACATGGGGAAATCTCCTCGGGCTACTAGCTTCTCAACAGAATGGAAGCGGAATATGGAGATAGTGCGGAGCTATCTGGTTAAAGCCCAAAAGAGAATGAAGAGGCATGCTGATCAGAATCGTCGCTTTGTTGACTCACTTTTAATTGATTGTCTATCCTTGTGATTTATGAAGTTCAATACATATAAACACTAGGATATGTGTTTATTATGTTATGATCTCATATGACAAATCTAGAATTATATGCATGGTAGTGATTAACACGTAAATTAAATATTAATTTTGTTATTCCTTGACCAAATGAAAATTGTATCGTTTTCTAATATATGAAATTTGGAGACATACATAAATATATGTGGATTGTTATTTTCAAGGTTGTAAGACATGAATTCGGTTTATAGTAATACTTGAAGTATTCTTGAGATTATAAATATAATATATATGTAAAGATGAACATATATGTGTTTGATTAGATAACGAGATAAAACTATTTAAAGTATTATAATGGTTTAGTTGGAACCATTTGGAAAGAGAATTAGAAATCTCATAATTTTCTACACCCGTTATGGAAATCTTCATAATTATCTGTTCCTGCTTTGAGATCAAAATCTATATGATTTGTTTACTCGATCACTGAGATTAAAGTCTTCGCGACTTTCTACTCATTTGTCGGAAATTAAAGCCTAAGTGAATTTATACTCGTTTTGGAGATTAAAATTTTAGTGACTTTGTACTCCAATTTATTATTCGGTGAAATATTAAAAACTTCACCATTCATTAATTCCAAATGTATCGGATTGGTTCCAAGATTACAAATCTCCATGTTTATTAATTTCAAATGTGTCAGATTGGTTTGAAGATTAAAAACATCAACATTTATTAATTATGTGTAATGACCCGATCTGTCGTTTTGCTTGCTAGAACCTTGTTCCCCTAAATAACCCTCCCTAGATGTGCTTTTATTGTTTTATGACTTGTGGGGATCGTTAATTTGAGATTTGGAAAGGTTCGGGTTGAAATCGGAACACTTGGTTCCTTAAGTTGGCCTAAAAAGGCTATGTTTGACTTCGATCAATATTTTGAGTAAACAACCCCGGAATCGGGATTTGATTGTTCCAATAGGTTCGTATGATCATTTCGGACTTGAGTGTATACTCAGCTCGGGTTTTGGATGCCCCTGGAGCATTTCGGCGCCTAATATCAAAGGTTTGTTCTTTGAAGGTTAAGAAGATCTTTAAATTTGGTTTGGAGAGGCTTTTGGTGTTATCGAGGTCCAAATAGAATTTCGAGACAGGGAATAGTTCCGTAATGTCATTTAAGAAATGCTCGCAAAATTGGTGTCAATCCGAGTAAACTAAGTGCGTTTCGGCACATTGTGAGTGAATTGAAGAACTTGAAGTTCATAAGTTTGATTCAATTAGTTTTGGGCTGCGATTCTTAGTTTTAATGTTGTTTCAGGCGTTCCGAGAGTTCGATGGAGTCTGTTTTATGATTCTAAACTTGTTGGTATGTTCGGACGGGGCCCCGAATATCGATCGGGCGAGGCTCATACCAAGTTGCGAGCTTGGAGCAACAACTGAAGCTCCCAGATCTGTCATAATCGCACCCGCGCTTGGCCAGTCGCAGGTGTGGTCTCACATATGCGGGCTCGCAGGTGCGAGCCACGAGCCACAGAAATGAGAACTGCAGATTCATAATTTTGGGTGCACCTGCATGATCGCAGGTGCGAAAGCCATGATTGCAGGTGCGGATTCGCTCTTAGAAGCGCCCCTTTGTTTCCGTAGATGCGGAGCCTGACCAGGTAAGGAAGAAGCGCACATGCGAGGCATTTGCTGTAGATGCAGCCAAAGTACCGCACTTGCGAAAATTGCTGGGCAGAAGGGTATATTTAATACTGGACTTAAGCCATTCCAAAATAATTTTTTTCACTCTCGAGTGATTTTAGAGATTTTAAGGTGGGGATTTCAACCTAGCTTTTGAAGGTAAGTAATTTCTACCTAATTTGAATTTAATATATAGATTATGGGTATATTTTAACGTGAAAATTTGTAAGAATCATGGGCTTAGATAAAAAACCTAGGTTTTGATAAAAATAAAATTTTACCACGAAAATAGTTATGGAACTTAGTAAAAATCATATATTATTGTTCTTAAGGCTATGGGTAACTACTTCCTTTAAAAATTTTCGGAATCCGGGCACGTGGGCCCGGAGGTTGAATTTTAGGAATCTTGCATTTAGGGTTGGGTAATCACTTTAATAGTGGGGATATGCACTTTTGAGCATAAGTTGATTAATTTATATAATGTTTGACTAGTTTCGAGTCATTTGGAACAAAATTTGGAGGTTTGAGCACGTTCTTGAATCGAGAAGTGGGTTGTGAGACGAGGTAAGTCTCCTTTTTAACCTTGTAATAGGGAAATTTTCCCATAGGCGAGTTAACTAGTATGTCTGTCGAGTTGTGGGGGCTACGTATGTACGAAGTGAAGAGAGTCCGTACGTAGCTACCAATTATGCTAAAGTACGGGTTGTCTAGGACCCACATCATGCTATACTTGAAATGATTGCACCCTTACTTGTCAATCAAATTGCTTAAATCACAAATTCCAAAAGAATTGTAAAAGAATCCCAAAGGGATAAGTTTCACTTACTTGTGGTTGTAAAGAACACTTGACAATTATTGCAAAACTTGTGTTTTTTTAAAGTGTTTTCTATTTGTGGAGCGGGCCAAGAGCCTCGGCAGATTAAGTAGATGCATCTATGGTTCGTGTTGTTCGACTCTCGGTCGGGCACAATTTAAATATTATTATGTTGGTGCAGGGCTGCATTGTTTGCAGATGATAAAATTTGGGATTATTTATAACTGATGTTGCTTTAGTGTTTGATGAAAGATAAATTTGGGACTTAATAATTGTGAAAAAGGATATTTATCATCTTCCATTGTTGAGTTCTAGTAAAGTTCTTGAAATCTATGCTTTATTATAATTTTGACGTATTATCATTAGCCTTAGTAAGTGTCAAGTCGAACCCCGCGTCACTACTTCTTCGAGGTAAGACTGGATACTTCTTAGGTGCATGTTGTTTTATGTACTCACGCTACACTTCTGCACTTAACTGTGCAGGATCTGAGGTAGGTGCATCTGGATATCCGTCTGGCGCGCATAGTTGATCCTAGTTAAAGATTTCACGACGAGCTGCCCCTTTTCGAGCCGTTCAGCAGCATGTCGGAGTCTTTCTTTTGTTTTGTTGTGTCTATTCTATTTCCGACAGTAGGGTAGACATATTTTGTATATTCTACTAGCTGCCCACATACTTGTGACACTAGATCTTGGCACACATTAGTAGACTTATAATTTTTGGGTTCTGTACTTATGGTTATAAATATTTCCAGCTACTTTCACTTATTAACTTAAATCAAGTTTCTCATTAAATCTTTTAATTAATGAAAAATTACTACATGGGAAATTCGTTAAAATTTTGAAAATCACAAAGTTATTCATTGTTGGCTTGTCTAGCAACGGTGCTAGATGCCATCACAGCCTAGTATGAAATTAGGCCGTGACAACATGGTATCAGAGCACTAGGTTCACATAGGTCTCACAAGTTATGGGCAGGCCTAATAGAGTATAGCGGATCGGTGCGAAGATGTCTGCATTTATCTTGGGGAGGCTACTGGGTGTTAGGAAACTATTCTTTATTCATCTCCTATTGTGCAATTGATGGTGTACTAAGTTTCATCTTCTTGTTCTATTACAGATGGTGAGAATGCGCGCGCAACAGACATTCCAGACCCGGGAGGGATGCTCCCATTGTTGCTAGAAGCCGAGGCAGAGACCGGGGGAGGGCACCAACCTAAGGTAGGTGGCAAGGACATCCCAGAGTTGCCCCAGTTTCACCGCCAGTGGATCCAGTGAAGGATCCTATGGTTGAGGAGCAGGGTAAGGTGCCCGCAACAGAGCTGGCTCCGGTCGATTTTATGACAGCACTGGGCTTCCAGAAGGTCATGGACCGTATGCTATGGTTCACTGATTCTATGACCCAGGCTGGTCTACTTCCAGCAGACTCGGCCATATCTCAGGCGAGAGGGGGAGCATAGACCCATACCGCTCAGCTCCTGGGCATGCATTCACTGTATATCATGCCCCGGGCAGTCGCAACAGTTGTACCTGAGCCTCGACTAGCTGCGGTCGGCGAGCAGCATAAGCTTTTGGAAAGATGGACTACGCTTCACCCTCCGGTCTTTGGTGGTGAGCGACATGAGGAACCCTAGGACTTTATTGATAGGTGCATAGAAAGACTGCACAACATGCACATATTGGAGTCTCACGGGGTTGATTTCACTACCTTTCAGTTGGAGGGCAGCACACGCACGTGGTGGAAGTCTTATCTTCTTGGCTGACCAACAGATTCTCCTCCCATGACTTGGGACAAGTTCACACGCCTATTCTTGGATACATATCTTCCATCCTCTCAGAGGGAAGAGTAATGGTTTCAGTTTGAGCAGCTCCAGCAGGGTCAGACGTACGTGACCGATTATGAGCGAGATTCTCCAAGTTGTCTCGCCATGCACTTATGATACTCCCTACTGAGGCAGAGTGAGTGAGGATTGTTTTGTGGGGTTGTACTCAAGTATTAATGCTAGTATGGCTCGGGAGGTGAGATAGGTACTCCCTATCAGTTGGTAGTGGAGATTGCTCGTAGGATTGAGGGTTACCGTCAGAGGGTAGAGAGCAGATGCAGGGGGACAAGAGGTCCCATTTTTCTGGAGAGTTCAGAGGTGCCCCAGTTTGGGTAAGAGGTCATTTTGGGTGGGGTCAGCCCAACAGGCCCTCATATTCAGTACAACTACCTCCTCGAGGTGTCCTAGCGTGGCCTTATTTCAGTGTTATACTAGAGAGTTCTTACCTCCCGCCAGCCATTCAGGGTTCTTCCAGCGGGTACTCCACTCATTATGGTTCTTCCAGCGCTTACTTCAGTGCCATGCTATAGAGTTCACATCGCCCACCAGCTATTCAGGGTTCTTCTAGTGGATATTTAGCCCATCAGGATCAGACTTTAGGGCAGTAGATGACCGCACCGAGAGGTTTTTTTGAGTGTGGGGATCTTAGTCATGTGCGGAGTTTTTGCCCTAGGCTTCGGTGCAAGGCAGTGCAGCAGGGTCAGCAGCCCATGATTACAGCTCCAGTGGCTACACCAGCTGTCGTGACCCCTTTTTCTCGCGACATCGGGTTTCGACATTTCTGGGACAACTCCTTCTTTTCGGGATTGGTTAAGGGATTGGAAGAGTCACCACCTATCGGATTAAGGTGCGTTAGGGAAGCTAGAGCAATCAACTCATGAACCAGTTTGCATCACTAGAGATCGGGTAAGGGCTCAAATTACCTTGAGGGTAAGGTGTTAGGTACCCCTCGAGGTCCACGATGGTGGGTCCTGGCTGAACTTAAATTAAGCGAATTAGTATAAAAGGGGAGGAAAACAATTTGGACAATACAAGTTACTTTAAACAGGATTAAAGGGGGTCCTAGGTTTTTTAGCCTATAGGATCATTCCATGCAATACTTTGTCATTTCCCCAAGTTGGGGTGTTACTCATAGCATTAGCGCACGGGCTTATAATCTCCTTTACTACCCAATTACTATATTTAAGTTGTTACCTAAGCGTTCTAATAGCTTCTAACTCGTTCCTTATGTGTGCACTACTCATCCCTTACCTATGGCCCTGGAGGTATTAGGACCACTATTTAGGGTGGTTCTAGACTGACCTATGTTACTTAAAATGAGAAATCTAGGCGACAAACAAAATACAAATAGCACATTCATGCAAGGAAACAAATAGAGGCTCGCTTTGACCTCCACACATAAGCAACAAATGCATGCAATTGAATCAACAAACTTTGTGAATTTTAGAATCCTATAGGCAGAATATATGTATCAGCAGAAACAGAATGTAAAGAAGCAGTTTTGTTAAGGCGAGCATCGCGACCTATTAGCTTGCCTACTGATTTTATTAAGCATGAATCTAGGCACTTCCAGGCAGCAATATGTCACAATTTTTAGGCCCAGGATCATTAGAAACCCCTATAGATTTGCCTAAGTGATAGCCAGAATTGGTCGAACTCATAACTGATTAACGGAACCCTATAGGCATGGTTTCTACGAGTTTATGAATTACAGACCTATAGGCATGATTTCTAGATTTGAACTGATTTTGATTTCCTATAAGCATGGTATCTATTAATCATATGTGGGAAGAATTTTAAGCAGATTGCCATCAAAGGTTATTATTTCAAACAAACAGAATCCTATAGACATGGTCACTAATGCACGTTGGGTTAAAAAATGTGTGGATCCTTAGACAGGATTTCTAATGCATAATTAACGAAAAGTCCTATAAACAGGATTTCTAATATGCAAGTGTAAAAATACGGAATTAAACAATCAAGAAAATACTATAGGCAGGATCTCTAAACAAGTAATAGCACTCACATGATTTGTTCACCATAATTACACCTATAGGCAAGATTTCTACCCAAAGTTAGCAAAAAATAGAAGGAAACCCCCTCAGCTTTCACTAATCAACCCCAAATCTGTTAATAAAAAATTCTTCCAACCCAAAACGAATAAATTACATAATAGTATCAATTACACTATAGGGAGCCTCCGTAGGCCCAATATAAACCTGGGAACCAGGCCTTCAAACATAGCAACTCTGGAGCATAATAGTGATCCATCCATGGCACATAAAATTGGGTTTCTAGTGTGTAAAAGTTTCAAGGGCCTCATGGACCCCGGGATAGTGCTCACACCAGAACCATACTCAGAAAAATAGTTCATAGAAGATTGGAAGACTAGCCCCAATGTATCAAAGTTCGGAGGAGTCTCAAGGACCCTAGGCAGTGGTCACACTAGGGGTGGTGATAACCTAAATAACTAAGAGTAGGAGTTTGAGAACCAGTGCATAAAGGGTAAGATGCAGGATTTAAAAAATAGTTTAATTATCATAAGCAAACAGATTCAGAATATAGAGTTGTAAATAGGACTGCACCAAGAAACAAACAAACTCCATGTTCAGCACATAGTTAAAGCAGATTGGCATTTGATCACACTATATATTCATACTAGTATTTAAAGAAATAACAGAGGCAAAAACACTTGAATAAAACAGACATGATACATGAATTAGCCACATATTTGATTACATGCTCGCAGTATCTAGTAAAGTTCGGAACAGGGAACCTAAAACTGACTTAGGAAGGGTTTCATATTATTGATGATAACTTAGTTTAGTATTATCACTAAGTGGGATCGCGTAGTCACGTAGCAAGCAGAATCATACTGATAATTGAAAAAAATTAATCAAATAAAGCATGGAGAACCGAGTAGTAGGAGTTAAGGCATACCAGCTGGGAAAAAAGCAAACAGGAATACAATAGCAGTTAGAATCCAGAGAATTTGGCCTTGGCTTTCAGAAGGCCAAATAAAAGCCACTTATTGTAGAAATCAGAACAAGAGAGTAAATAGAGAGCTTAAGTTTTTTGAGAACTGAGAGTTTGAAAGTTGTAAAGTTGTTCCGTTGTAGAGTAGTCCTGGAGGGAGTGAGGGAGGGGGGTTTTATAGCACTTAATGAAGCAAACTAATAAGGTAAAGAACCAATCTCATACAAATAAGGTATGGGAATAAGTTAACAATCAATTAAGGTCAGCATGTATCAATTAACAGAGCACAATCTAGTAAAGTACCACTTAATTTAAGGAAAAACCTTATAGAATCAATCAGTAGTTAAGAATAAGGTATGAAATAAGTTCAAAGTCAATTAGAAGTTCGCTTCAATAATCAGAACATAAATACTAAAGGAAAGGCAGATTTCAAACCCTAATTTAGGTAAGTAAATCAATTAAATTTTAATCGACAGAGTTAAAGGTAAACGGGCAGAACCAGTAGAATAAACAGCCAAATAATCGAAACCCTAAGAAATACAAAGACATATAATAAGTAAAACAGTCAAAAATAAATAAGGAAACTAGAGGTGAAACGTTTAAATGTTAAAAACATTTTTTTGCAAAAGAAAATTTGTTGGAACCAAAACCCTAGCTTTTGAAGTAAATAAAATCCGTCAATAATAATAATAAAAGATTATAGGAAACAGAAGTATCAAAACTTTAAATGAGAAATACCAAAATAAACATAAAATCGTTCCAAATCTAAAAGATCTTAACAGCATCAACCAAAAATAGCCAGATTCATAAAAAATAAGCAGAAGTTAAACTAAATATGGTTTGAACCAGAGATTTGAAACCCAAAAATGCGAAAGTATTCGTTCTCACATGTATCGGAGTGAACCTAGACGGAAAAGTCGAGATATGAGAGACTTTGAACCAAATCTGGTTCGAGTCACTTGAGATTCACTAGCCATTTGAGGCAAATGAATCAAGTGGCATCAAGATCGGATAACCGACAGAGAAATGAACCCAAATAAAGCAGGGAATCGAAGGAAAATCCCATGAATCAAGAGGGAAAGGTATGACGGCGGGCTAGGGTTTGAGGGGGTGAGAGAGAAGGGAGGAGAGTAGAGTATCCAAAGATGGAGGGTTGGGGGGGGGGGGAAATGAAGTAGGGTATGGGGGGTTTGGTATATTAAAAAAGGGGTTGAGGGTTTAGCGTCGTTGATCTTCTAAGATCAACAGCCAAGATTAAAGCTTTTGGCCGGGGCGGGTTATTGGACGGGTATGGGTAGTTGGGTTAAGGTGATGGGTATTGGATTATTGGGCTGATAGGGTATTGGGCTGGGTAGGTCCGATAAATAATCAATTAAAAGGGGCTATGTTTAAATACCCTTTAATTAATAAAAAAAATACTTTTAAAAAAATAATTAACAAATGATAAAATGTTATTTGTATATGAAAATGATTTAAAATAATTATTTAATATTATAACAATATAAAAACTCATTTTTCGTGTAAATAATGTAATTATGCATATGCGGGCTATTATTGCAAAGTTATTGCAATTATGTCCTGAAGATACAAATATAATTATGCATAAACTGATTAAAGCACAATATAAATGTAAATGATAAAACTTAAGTAATAAATAATTATAAAATCATTTTTGATGCAATTAGTAATTATTTAGATAATAAAATGCTGTAATAAATTGATTGAAAATCCTTTAAAATTACTAAAAATTATGAAAAATGCTGGTTGATGCTCATGCACTATTTTGAAAGTCTATATGTATTTAAAAATATGAGGAAAAAATTGGGTATCAACACCAGCCATCCGGCCGCCCAAAGGTGGAGGGCAGGTGGGTAGAGGTCGTCCCAAAGGTGGAGGCCAGGCAGGTGGTGCTCCAGCCAGTTTTTTTGCTTTCCCGACCAGACCAGATGTTGTGATCACAAGTATTATCTCTGTCTGCGGTAGGGATTCTTTAGTATTATTTTATCCAGGGTCTATCTATTCATATGTGTCATCCATGTTTACTCATTTTCTAGATATTCCTCGTGATTCCTTGGGTACTCATGTTTATGTGTCCACTCGTGTGGATGATTCTATTATTGCGGATCAGATCTATCGGTTATGTGTGGTTACCTTATGTTGATATGAGATTAGAGCAGACTTTCTGTTGCTTGATATGACCGATTTTGAGGTCATCCTGGTCATGGACTGGTTATCTCCATATCAGACCATCCTTGATTTCCATGCCAAGACTGTTAACTTAGCAATGCCAGAGTTGTCGAGGTTTGAGTGGAAGGATTCATCTGTCAGTACAGTCGGGTCATCTCTTTTGTTAAGGCTCGACATATGGTCGAGAAGGGTTGTTTGGCTTATCTAGCCTATGTTCGGGATACCACCGCAGAGTCTCCGACAATTGATTCAGTGCCAATAGTCTGGGAATCTCCGATGTATTTCCTTCTGATCTTCCAGGCATGCCACCAGATCGTGATCTCGATTTCAGTATTGACTTGGCTCCAGGCACTCAGCCTATATATATCCCATCATACCATATGGCTCCGAAATAATTGAAGGAGTTGAAGGAAAAAACTTGAGGAGTTGCTAGCAAAGAGGTTTGTCAGGCCGAGTATATCACCTTAGGGTGCACCAGTATTATTTTTGAAGAAAAAATATTGGACTATGCGAATGTGCCTTGATTACTGCCAATTGAACAAAGCCACAATTAAGAACAAGTACCCGTTATCGCATATTGATGATTTTGTTGACCAGTTGCAGGGTGCTAGGGTATTTTCTAAGATCGACTTGAGATCGGGGTAACACCAGTTGAAGATTCGGGACTTGCATGTTCCGAAGACTACCTTCCGTACTAGATATGGCCATTATGAGTTTCTAGTGATGTCTGTCGGCTTGACTAATGCCCCAACGACGTTTATGGATTTGATGAATAGAGTGCAGGCCTTATATTGATTCCTTTATTATTGTTTTTATTGAAGCAATTTTGATTTACTCTCGTAGCATGAAGGATCACGAGCAACATTTGAGAGTGGTGCTTCCGACCTTACGGGAACAGAAGTTATATGCTAAGTTCTTCAAGTGTGAGTTTTGGTTAGATTCCGTGGAATTCTGGGGGAATATGGTATCAGGCTAGGGTATTAAGGTGGATCCTAAGAAAATTGAGGCAGTTCAGAGTTGGCCTCGTCCTACTTCGGCGATTGAGATCAGGAGTTTCTTGCGGTTAGCATGTTATTATCGCCGGTTCGTGGTGGGTTTCTTATCCATTGAAACACCATTGACAAGATTGACACAGAAGGGTGCTTAGTTTCATTGGTCTGATGATAGTGAGGCGAGCTTCCAGAAGCTCAATACAAGTTTGACCACATCACCAGTCTTTGTGTTGCCTTCCGGTTTGGGAATGTATATTGTGTATTGCGACGCTTCACACGTTGGCTTGGGTTGTGTATTGATGCAGGAGGGGCGATTTATTGTATATGCTTCACGTCAGCTGAAGCCCCATGAGAAGAATTATCCTGTGCACGATTTGGAGTTGGCTGCGATTGTTCATGCTCTTAGGATTTGGAGGCATTATCTATATGTGGTGTCTTTTGAGGTTAACACTGGTCATCGCAGTTTGCAGCATTTTTTCAAGCAAAGGGATCTCAATATGACGCATCGTAGGTGGCTTGAGTTACTGAAGGATTATGACATCACTATTCTTTATCATCCGGGCAAAGCGAATGTAGTCGCGGATGCCTTGAGCAGGAATGCAGAGAGTATGGGTTTGGCATTCATTTCAGTAGAGGAGAGGCCACTAGCCTTGGACGTTCAGTCCTTGGCTAACAGACTTGTGCGGTTGGATATTTCAGAGCCCAGCCGAGTTCTTAATGGCGTCATTACCCAGTCTTCACTATTGGAGCAGATTAAGGCTCGAGAGTTTGATGATCCACCTGTTGATTCTCAGAGAGATGGGACTACAGGGTAGTGCCAAGGAGGTTTCTATTGGGGAGGATGGTGTTCTGTGAATGCAACGACGTCTATGTGTTCCTGATGTCGATGGCCTGAGGGAGAGGATCCTAGAGGAGGTGCACAATTCTCGATATTCCATTCATCCAGGTGCTACAAAGATGTATCGCAGCCTGAAGCAGCATTATTGGTGGCGGCTGATGAAGAATGACATATTTGAGTATGTAGCTAGATGCCTAAATTTCCATCAGGTTAAGTATGAGCACCAGAGGCTAGGAGGCCTACTCCAGCAGATGACTATACCTGAGTGGAAGTGGGAGCGCATCAATATGGAGTTCGTAGTTGAGTTTCCGCGGACTTTTGCGGAAGTTTGATGCGGTTTGGGTCATTGAAGATAGATTGACCAAGTCGACACACTTTATTCTTGTGATGACTATATATATTTCAGAGAGATTGGCCCAAATTTATATCAAGGAGATAGTTTGACTGCATGGTGTGCCTGTTTCCATCATTTTAGACAGAGGTCCTTAGTTTACTTCAAATTTCTGTAGAGCTGTACAAAGTGAATTGGGGACAAGTGTAGAGCTCAGCACAACATTTTACCCACAGACCAACGGGCAGTCGGAGGGGACAATTCAGATATTGGAGGACATGCTCAGAGCATGTGTGATTGACTTTGGAGGGCGGTGGGATAGATTCTTGCTTTTGGCCAAGTTTGCTTACAATAACAGTTACTAGTCCAACATCGAGATGGCTCTATTCGAGGATTTATATGGTCAGCGATGTCGTTCTCCCGTTGGGTGGTTTGAGCCCGGCGAGGCTAAGTTGTATGGTACTGATTTGGTGAAGGATGCCTTGGAAAAGGTAAAGTTGATTCAGGAGCGACTCCTCACAGCACAGTCCCGGCAAAAGAGTTACATGGATCGGAAGGCGCGTGACTTATCATTCATGGTGGGCAAGAAGGTTCTCTTGAAAGTCTCGTCGATGAAGGAGATCATGAGGTTTGGGATGAAGGGCAAGTTGAGCCCTAGGTTTATAGGCCCATTCGAGGTTTTAAGGCGAGTTGGGGAGGTTGCTTATGAGCTTCCTTTGCCTCCCACTCTATCGAGAGTTCATCCAGTTTTCTATGTGGCGATGCTACGGAGGTATCATCCCGACTTGTCACGTATTAGACTTTAGCACGATTCAGTTAGATGAGAGTCTGGGTTAGGAGGAGGAGCCAGTTGCCATTGTTGATAGACATCATTGCTAGTTGAAATCCAAGAGAATTTCTGCGATAAAGGTCCGGTGGAGGGGCCAACCGGTCGAGAAGGTGACTTGGGTGTCCAAGGAGGACATGTGGAGCAGTTATCCTCACTTGTTCAGCACTCCAGGTATGATTCTAGACCCGTTCGAGGACGAACATTTGTTTAAGAGGTGTCATTTGTTCCGTAATGTCATTTAAGACTTGGACGCAAAATTTGGTGTCAATCCGAGTAGTCTAAGTAGGTTTCAGCACATTGTGAGTGAATTGAAGAACTTGAAGTTCATAAGTTTGATTCAATTAGTTTTGGGTGTGATTATTTGTTTTAATGTTGTTTCAGGCATTACGAGAGTTAGAGCAAGTCCATTTTATGATTAAAAACTTATTGGTATGTTCCGGGGGGAGGGGGGAAGGGAGGGGGAGTGTCGATCGGATGAGGCTCGGACCAAGTTGGGAACTTCCAGCAAAAACTGAAGCTCCCAGATCTTTCATAATCGCACCTGCGCTTGGCTAGCCGCAGGTGCGGGCTCGAAGACGCGGGCACGCAGGTGTGAGCCATGAGCCGCATAAGAGAGAAACTGAGGGCAGCCTAGAAACCGCAGATGCAAAAGTTTGGGCGCACCTGCGTGACCGTAGGTGTGAAAGCCATGATCGCAGGTGCGAATTGGCTCGCAGAAGCAGCTCCTTATGTCTGCAGATGTGGAGCCTTGCCAGGTAAGGAAGATGCACACATGCGAGGCATTTTCTGCAGGTGCGGGACCGCATATGCGGCCAAAGCACCGCAGATGCGAAAATCATTGGGCAAAAGGGTTCATTTAATATGGGACTTAGGCCATTCCAACACAATTTGTTTCACTCTTCTGCGATTTGAGAGATTTTAAGATGGGGATTTCGACCTAGCTTTTGAAGGTAAGTAATTTCTACCTAATGTGAGTTTAATACATTGATTATGGGTAGATTTTAACATGAAATTTGCAAGAATTATGGGTTTAGATAAAAAAAACCTAGGTTTTGAATTATATATTATTGTTTCTACGGTTACGGGTAACAACTTCCTTCGATAATTTCCAGAAACAGGGCACGTGGGCCCGGGGTGAATTTTTGGATGGGTAATCACTTTAATAGTGGGGATATGAACTTTTGAGCATAAATTGATTAATTTATATAATGTTTGACTAGTTTTGAGTCGTTTGGCACCAAATTTGGAGGTTTGAGCACGTTCTTGAATAGGGAAGTGGGATATGAGACGAGGTAAGTCTCCTTTCTAACCTTATAAGAGGAAAATTTTCCCACAGGCAAGTTAACTAGTATGTGTGTCTATTTGTGGGGGCTACGTATGTACGAAGTTACTAGAGTCCGTACATAGCTACTAATTTTGCTAAAGTATGGGTTGTCTAGGACCCACATCATGCTATACTTGAAATGATTTCACCCTTACTTGTCAATCAGATTACTTAAATAACAAATTCCAAAAGAATTGTAAAAGGATCCTAAAGGGATATGTTTCACTTACTTGAGGTTGTAAATAGAACACTTGACTATTATTGAAAAACTTGTGTTTCTTTAAAGTGGTTTCTATTTGTGGAGCGGGTCGAGCGCCTCGGCAGATTAAATAGATGCGTCTATGGTTCGCGATGTTCGAGCCTCGGTGGTGCACCATTTAAATATTGTTATGTTGGTTGGGGTCGTACGATCTCGGCATTTTTGCGCATGATAATTTTTGGAATTATTCATAACTTATATTGCTTCAATGTTTGATAGAAAGATAAATTTGGGACTTAATAATTATGAAAAAGGATATTTATCATCTTTGGTTGTTGAGTTCTAGTATAGTTCTTGAAATTCATGCTTAGTTATAATTTTGACTTATTATCATTAGCCTTAGTAAGTGTCAAGTTGAACCCATCGTCACTACTTCCTCGAGGTTAGACTGGATACTTACTGGTGCATATTATTTTATGTACTCACGCTACACTTCTGCACATAATTGTGTAGGATCTGAGGCAGGATCATCTGGATATCCGTCTGACGCGCATAGTTGATCTTGGTTCGAGATTTCACGGTGAGTTTCCCACTTTCGAGCCGTTCAACAGCATGTTGGAGTCTCTCTTTTGCTATGTTCTGTCTATTCTATTTCAGAAAGTAGGGTAGACATATTTTGTATATTCTACTAGATGCACACATACTTGTCACACTAGATCATGACATACATTAGTAGACTTGTGATTTTTGGGTTCTGTACTTATGGTTATAAATATTTCTAGTTGCTTTCACTTATTAACTTAAATCGGTTTCTCATTAAATCTTTTAATTAATGAAAAATTACTACATGGGAAATTCGTTAAAAATGGAAAAACCACTAAGTTATTCATCGTTGTCTTGTCTAGCAATGGTGCTAGACGCCATCACGGCCTGGTATGAAATTGGGTCATGACATTCTGGCTCTGTTGTGATACAAACAACAGTTCATGTGTTTGGCTCTACAAAGTAATAGGGACGGTGAAATATGAATCTCCTTTAGAAGAAATATGTTTGGAATATGGCATTACACACCAAACAACGGAACCTTACTCACTCCAATCTAATGGAATTGTGGAAAGAAAGAATAGAACGTCAAAGGAGATGATGAACTGCCTAGTTGATAAGTTCCGGTTTACCTAAAACTTGTAGGGAGAAGCTATGCTTACAGCTAACAGAATACTCAATCGAGTTCCCCATAGCAAAACGTAATCTTTTCCATATGAGAAAAAATGGAAAGGAATGAAGCCCAACTTGAAATATATCCAAGTGTGGGGGGTATTTGGTGTAAAGTGCAAGTTCCTAAATCCAAAAATATTAAAAATAGATCGAAACCCGTTGATTGTGTTTTCATAAGATATGCAACAAATAGTAAGGCATATCGTTTTCTGATTCATAAATAAGAAAATCCCGGCATTCATATTAATACGGTAATCGAATCAGATAATGCTGAATTCTTTAAGAATATTATCCATACAACAGGAATGTGAGTTGTCTAGTGAAAGATCTAAGTGACCTTAGGACAAAGTAAAGGAAAGTACACCTAATAAGGTGAATTCAAGACGTAGTAAACGTCAAAGGACAACTATTTCCATTGGATCAAATTCTCTGACATTCTTGTTAGTAAGTGAGCCTCAAACATTTAAAGGAGTAGTGTCTTGCTCAAAAGCACAATGCTAGAAATAGGTAGTCAATAGTGAGATAGAACCCATATTAAGTAATCATTACTTGGGAATTGGTTGATCTTTCTCCAGGAAATAAATCATTGGGTTCTAAGTGGATTTTCAGAAGGAAAATGAAAGTTGATGGTACTATTGAATAATATAAGGCAAGATTGATTGCCAAAGGATTAAGACAACGAGAAAGTCTTAATTACTTTGACACATACTCATCAGTGACGAGAATTACATCTATTCGAATGGTAATAACGTTAGCCACCGTGTATGGCCTTGAAATCCACCAGATGGACATAAAGATAACCTTCTTAAATGGAGATTTGGAGGAATAAGTTTATATGGAACAACCTGAAGGGTTCGTGGTTCCTGTAAAATAAAGAAGGAGTGTCGACTTGTTAAGTCACTTTACAGACTAAAACAAACACTCAAACAATGGCATGCAAAATTTGACTAGAAAATATTGTCAAATGGTTTCAAACTAGTGTATTTACATTAAGAATACTCTAAATTATATAGTCATTGTTTGTTTATATATGGATTATATGTTGATACAAAAGGCACATGAAACACGTGAAATGTGGGGGCATTTAGGTGAACCAACAGATGAACATGACCAAAATCCATTGCAAGTTGGGTTTGTTTCACGAATAAAGGTGCTATAATTTGCATATCATATAGACATACGAATAAATAGCATACAAATGCTTGAAAGTGACAGAGTGATTGCGAAATGTGTTATATATTAAAAGGTTGTGGCCATAACTGATGCCAATCATTCCAACTGTTATTATAATATACTATTGCTGCATTAAGTGTAGTCAATAATCTGATATGCAATAGAAAGTCGAGATGTATTACTACGACATAAGGAAGTTCACATTGAACTTTTCATGACAATAAAATGAGTTTTGGGATTTTTGAAATATATCGATGACTATGCATTGAACTACAATAAGTATCATGCGGTTATTAAGGGGTAAAGATATGCAAATTGGATAGCCGGATCAACCTAAACTAAATCCACACGAGGATATATTTTTACAATCAGTTGAGGAGCAGTGTCTTAGAAATCATCCAAACAAATGCATTGCCGCTCTACAATGGAGGCTGAGTTTATAGCCTTAAACCGGCAAAGAAGCTTAATGGATCCGAATTTCATGGAAGATATTTCATTTTGGCCTAAACCGTTGGTACCTATATGCAAACATTGCGATAGTCAAGCGGCAATAGGAAGGGCTAGGAGCGTTATGTATAACGGGAAATATCATCATATACAATGAAGACATAAAATCGTTAGGCAACTATTCTCTAGGAGAATTATCATAATTGACTATGTGAAGTCAAGCGGTAATGTGTCGGATCCATTTATAAAAGGCCTAACTAGAGAGGTAGTTGAAAGATCATCGAGGAGAATGGGACTATGGTCGAGGACAAGCCATTGTGGCGATAACTCTACCTAGAAGACTGGAGATCCCAAGATCTATGTTCAAGGAGCTCGAACAAAGTCATTATTGACGATTCAACATTATCAAATAAAATTTCTTTTTGGTCCATTCTCGTGATGAGACAATGTTCAGTACCAAGGATACAACGTTAAGGCTTTTTAATGGTATCTAAGTTTGATACGGGATATATCAAATAGTTATCTACGAGATAACACATTTAGGAATCACCTATATAAGTGTGAAGTGCAAGCCGATTCAAGGAGAATTTCGTAAAGCCAGTTCTCTACGCACTTATAAACCAGGTGATGTTCATGGCTGAAACGAACACAACAATGAGAACCAAAGACGGTTAAGGATTAACTGTGTGACTTATGGTTGTCTTGGTATACACTAAAGATCGACGGTTCAAAGATATCAAGTCTACCGATTAACCGAGTATATCCGACAAAAGTTCACTACACAAAGTTGAAAAGGAAACTTACTTATCTAGATACGATTAATCTGTACTTGCAAATCACACAGTGTTTCCAACACATATGGCCATTCCCCATTCATGTGGGGGATTGTTAGGTTTTTCTTCAAAGGGAGTGAAAGGAAAATGAAAAAGGCACCTTTTAAATTGCACCTCTCCATCTCACTCTTCCTTTATCTATAAATTTAGAGGCTTGGCCTCATTTTTTGAAGATTGAAAATTCTGAAATTCTCCCATTTTCTTTGCATTGTTTTTCCAAAACAAAATATAAATGTCATGTGTGATTTGCTCCGCCTTGTTGCATTCTCTGAAATACTGGGTTTTGAGGTACCGCTACACCAGTGTGGATAATTCATTCTATGTTGGGAGGAAATAATCCTAAACCTCGAATACTAGAAGCATATTAAGTTTCTTGAGGAAACATTGTGAATTCAGTGGGCTCGGATTTAATTTTGTCATTCCTCTGCATTTCTGTTACTCATTTACTTTACAAAACTTTCTGGTTTCGAAAACAGGAAACACAAAGAAATTCAACACTAGAAAAGGTTTTTATCACACTTTTCAATCCAAACGCCAATAAAACGAGTATTTCAGTTTTTTCACCCTCACAATGGAACTACACATTGTTCCAACTATGTTTGGTTATAGTAGGATATATATTCATTGTAAAATAAAACTAATGAGACAAATTAAATATATGTGAATCACAAAATCAAAACCCACCAAAATAAACCATGACACCAAAGTAAAATGACTATTTGATTCTTTATTTAATGGCAATTGACTTCTATAAAGTCACAGAACAGAAGAATTTCACACCAATGGATACAAGGTAAACATAACCTTGCCTATTGATCACAATCCTAATAAAACGAAAAGAGAAAATCAAAAACATTATATTCTTAATAGTAAACAACATTTAAAACAAGTTACTGATGCTAAAAGATCTTCAAAACATAAGGTTGCGATGAGCTTAAAACTAGGTCTCTTGATTTGTTTCCCCATTCTTACCAGAGTTCATGAGGTTATTCCAAGCACTAGCATAAAACTTTTCAAGCTCGAGTTTTTCCCCATTCTTATTAGGGTTCATGAGATTATTCAGAGCATCAACCAAAAACTTGTTAACATTTAGCTTTTCCTCCGGTGTTTCTGTGTATCCAGCTGACAGTTTCTCGCCTTTTTTCTTCTTTGATATCTCAACCTTTAATTTTCAATTAAAAAAAATTATGTCAAGCATGACATAAGAATCAGATTAATGATCAGATAATCCATTTATAATATGTATATAACAATATATATTTTATGTTTACCGCCTAGTAAAGGTAAATAGTAAAACCAACCAAATTATGTAAAGATCCTTATAAAATTTATTTATGATTGTGTCGTATAATAAAGTCATTTTTCACTAAAATATTATTCATGAAAAAAATCAAAGTTATGGGTTCAAATGAACTTATATATTTTGCTCGTAAGCAGTGTAGAAGCTATGGTTAAACTCAATTGCTTTTTTTTATTTTTGTTGGTTAACTTTAGCTTGAAACTCATTTAGGAACCGACTCCTTAATGACAATCTAATTATTCTAAGTAAAGGATCTTATTCTTAAATTCCTAAGGTAAAGTTAAACTTTTCTTTTTATGAATTTACTAGTGAGATTAAACTATCAAATCCTCCCCCCCCCTTGCCCCC
>ML398834.1:231206-266954 GCA_005239525.1 Nicotiana knightiana | reverse complement strand
AAAAAAAGAAGATAATTTCCAAACCAAGCATTGAAGAACACTAATATTTTTTATTTTAACTTTTTGTTAGTATACACCGGTAAAAGATCTTTTTATTATTCGGGTTATTGAATTCAAATGAGTGGAATAAAAAGAAGATGGCAAGGTCCGGAAATGAAGGAGGAAGAGGATATAGAAAAGAAGAGTTAAATTGAAAATTTACGTGATGAGTTGTGACTTGTGAGGTTGGACAATTAAAAATGCCATTTGTCTAAAATTTACATGATCTCACACAATTATTGTCACTCGTATGGTGATAAAATTATCAATTTAGCGTATACAGAAGGCGAAGAAGAAATTATCTAATAGATACTTGTACTTGCACCGTTTTGTAATTCCACCCAATCTATTTCATGGTTCTTCATCTAGACACCTCGACTTAAACGCATCTAACAGATTTTGTCTCTCAATCGCATTAATATATTATCCACATCAGAAAAATATTCCACGTTATGTTTCTTCAGAAAAACTATTTTTTTATTTAAATAAAATTCATTGTCTGATGAACAACTTATAATTACATTTGTGCTCTTTTAATGTTTACTGATCATATTGCACTGAGCTTATTTTAAAAAATTCTTTTTTAGGTTGTGGCCGAATTTGTAGTTGGATCTTTTATGGGGAAGGCGTGAAGGTACGGTGGTCTAAGAGTTGCCGATAAATATATTACATATGTATAATTTAGGTTTAATATGTATATAGCCGTATATAATTAGTGTATAATCCATACAACATTAAGAAAAGTAAATAGTGATAAATTCAAATGGCTATTTGTGTAAGGATTCCATAAATTTCTGAGTGAAAGCACATATTAAAATTGTGTTTAATAAAAAGTAAAAGAATTTAGATATCAAAATCAACCTTAAAATCATAGGTAATATATCAATATATAAACCCCGTTAAAAACTAAGGATAATACAAAATTAAAAGTGTAACAAGGGAAAATGATTCGAATAAACTTACATTTGTGCTTGCAGCATCCTCCAACGATTGAGTTGACATAATAGTCGATGTTGGTGCCCTTCTTTTCGAATTGATTGCCTTTTTCTGTGGAAGTTGGGAAGACTACATCAAGAAAATAGAAAAAATACACAAAAAAGAAACGAAAATTCATTTATAGAAAAAAATTTAAAGGAAAAGGAATTCCTTAAATGATAGATCTAAACCATTTTTAAAACATAACTTTCATTAAGGACAAAAGGAGAACAAATGACAAGAAGAGCAATCCGCACAAACGAAAAGTATACATATCACAATTGAAAATTACTATAACATCATAGAAAAATGACTACAACATTATAAATCAAGATTAACAACATGTAAATAAGGGATTATTTCATGACATAAACTTATTTTACATGCAGAGCTTATTAATCATTATTGGAATGGGAGTCTTGTTTCAGAAACAATAAAAAGGAGAGAAGATTTTATTTATATGATGAAACTCAAAATATTTATTAAATGATTCGATTTGAGGAAGATCAAGTGAATAAGATGAATTATCATGATGTGACGCTAGCACAAAAGATCACCTTACCGACACTTAAAATCAATATCTTGGAATGACTCCACTCTCTGATTTATATAGAGGAGGATTTGTATTCAAAAGATCAATATAGGAAAAAGTTAAAGTTAGAAGTGAATGAACAAATGAGGATAATCAAATAATGCGAATCAGGTTGATTTTGATATTTTGGAATGAAAATTATTGTATTTCACCATAATCGAACAACTTACGAAAAATTCCCACATCTAGATTATCTGGTGAATTATTATAATTTTGTGTTGACGCGGCATAGTGACTAGGATCAATATCTATATAATATTTATAACTATTATGAAATCTAAGAAAGATTGACAAGTCTAACGGTCTCTTGCTTACCTGCTTATTGCACCATCTCAAAACTATCTAAAGAAAGATAACACCATACGAATAGTACCCCTACACCAAAAGGACAAGGAAAATAAGAGAGAAAATAGGGCACAATAAGCTTTCATATCATTTAGTTTCTTCACATAGAGGAAGTATTTTGAATTTACTTTAAGCAGAATTAAATGAGAGATTTGGCTATTGGCTAATTAAAAACGCAAGTGCAATAAAAAGAAAAGGCTAGTGCAACAAACAAATCCAAGTAACAAAAGAATATAGCTAAAATTTCGATGGAGTTTTCCGCCTAACTGATTTTTCATCGGAATTCCAATTATATTTCCAATAACCTTCTTGATGGAAGAAAGAATATTTTCTATTCTTTTGCTTTTCTGACAGTTTTAAAAATCTTCGCTCAAATTTCTCCCTACTATTTCCAATAAATATCGTCAAAAAGCCAATAGTAAAAATAAATAAATAAATAAATAAATAAGGGCAACTTTTAGATGAATTTGGTCGCAAAATCAATTAAAAATAAATTTTATTTTATTTTTTCAACGAATTTTGTCCCACTTCCTCTATGCCGCATGTTATATATTTACTCAATTGGTGAAGAGTTTGTTGTATATATGTTCTTTTAAAAGTTTTAGCTCTCACCAAAAATTACTCCTATTAAAGAAGACAAAAAAAAAATGGCAACTTCTCTTCCTTCTCACTAGAAAACTAGAGTGAGAAAGTTACCATAGCCAATCAACAAACGTGCAAACGAAGCAAGATTAGCAAATGTCAGAAGAAGAAATTGATCAATTGACTCGAAGAAATCACAAATCAAAATCAGACAACTCAACCAATATGCCGGGTACATCTGAAAATTCGAGATAAACTTTTCCCCAAACCTACCACCATGCATACTAATTTTGAAGCTTATCTATTAAACAAACTAACCCTAGAGGATGAAACAGAAAATCTCACCAATCACCCTCACTTCATTCCCGTCACCAAAACTAACAAAACAAGGTTATACCATCCCTGGAACCAAGCCCTTATTATCAAACTACTATGGAAAAAAATGACATACCATGTCCTAAAAGTGAAACTAGAACAACTGTAGTAGTTATCGGAACTACTTACACTAATTGACATAGGTTTTGCATACGACCAACTAAAAATCTCAAACTTAGACATCTACAACAGAATCCTGCACCAAGGACCATAGTTTATTGGATCCGAATACCTTACCATTGGACAACGACCACTTCAAATATCAATCCGGCCACTTCAAATATCAACCTATCCACCACTTGGATTCTCCTACAACAGTTACCAACTGAGTATTATGACTTAGAAATACTCAAAAGATAGCAAATCACATAGGTCAGCTGCTAAAGATAGACACATGCACAGTCCAAACCACTAGGGGTCGTTATGCTCGTCTTTGCATTCTAGCACCAATTGATAAACCCCTACCAAAAAATGTGCTTCTAGGAACACATTTACAGTAAATTAATTATGGGGATGCCACTTCAATATATATTAACTGTGGATGTCTAGGGCATACAAGTTCAACCTCTCCAAATAGCATATCTAATACGCCTAAAACTACTACCAACACAACCACACAAACAAGTACCTCAACCACTACACACTTAGATTCTCATGATCAATGAAAAACAGTGTCATACTCTAAATCAACTCGAAAAACTTCATCCACAAACTACCAAAACAACATTGACCCCCTCAAAGGGGATTCCAATAAAGACAAAAATTTTAATTATAGCCAACAAGGGACACATGCTCCTAATACCATCCACAATATCAATACCACTCACAATAACATAACCCTAACCAATAAATTTTTCTATACAAACCCTATAATAAATTTGGGCCTCTACAACAAGCCTACTTCTACCACTAGCCCCCCTCCCTCCATAATTCCCCCCCTCCCCACCACTACCACCACCACCACCACGCATGCCCTAGACTCCACTGCCTCCCCATATAGTAATCATAGCTAAAACAAAACTACCACACTCACCAATCACCTTCCACTTTACACACAAATATACCAATTTTCAATACTTCTAAACTAACTCACACGGATGAACCAACACACCCCCAAATTCGACGCCTAAAATAAAAAAATCAATCCCTTCAAAAATCCCATAAAATAAATAAATAAACTACACACTGTATCAAACCATTGCCTTATATACCATCCCTACCAAATGATAGCAACACTTATAATTCCCATACCATCAAACACCCTATAGAACCTACAACAACAAACACAAACTTCCAAAACAACTCTACCATTCCTAGATGAAATAACATCACCACTGTCAGTTGCCATAAACCCCAATGATAACACTACCACTACTACTCAAACCGTCATAAAACCTATAATATCTACCCTTCCAACCAATGATCTTGCAACCTCAAATGACAAAACACATGAGCATTCTCCCTCCACAGTACCAAAATTACCTCTATAACACATACCTCATGATCACATTGCTACTACCCTTACTGCCGGAAAATTACCCAAACAAAATTCACAGCGGTCACTTCCATAATCATTCCACTGAAGCCACAACAATTCCAACCAACTGAATTTAATTCCTTAACCAAACACTACACGCAAGCCTCAATCTTCTCCCCAAATGAAACCCCTTCAAATATCAATCCAACATACACTAACTCAAATACAAAAATTAATACACAAGAAGTATCCTTCCACCTTCTATCCAGTGACAATGTATTCTCGACACCATCCACAACACCACCGCAATATCCACAGACCATAACGCTACTACCACAACAATGTTCGGATCAACCACTATACCTTACCACCTCCAATTCTTCTACAACAAAATCAGGCATCATCACCACCATCACCAACGACCCAACACCATCACAACCTCCTTCATGAACCATCAAGATTTCTTCAACCACCACGACCAACACCACCTCCCCCATTGTCAGACATCAACCTCATGCAACAACAAACAGGGATTCTAATGGACAACACGGAGGCTCTCAACAATATCATCTAATAAGGCATTTACACACCCATGCAATACGATCTAGCCATGCAAATTATGTACCAACAAGAGATAACCATCTTGGAACTTCAACTCATCTACTCAATATCCATCAATGGAACATGCATCTTCATCAGCACTACCAGATTTGGCATACGCCTCCAACTCACAACTACTTGCCATGGTTTGTGCCTCATTAACAACCACTGGAGGATACTACGCCATTACATCATCAAGCTCAAAGGAGAATGTATCCATTCCTATCACTTTCACCACCGATGGAAGAAAATTAACAACAACCACAGGGAAGAAGGAGAGACAGATACTCTGGAGACATTCATGGAGTCATTGACACTGAACGACTCCCTCATGATCTCCATGCAAGAAAATATCGAAACAAAATTTCTAATCTTCATCCCACCACGTTTGGAGAAAAGATCATTGAATGCGAGACTCAACACTCACTCATTGGAGGAAAAACATGTTGTAATGATGATTCCAACACTCAACAACAACATACTACCACAGACTCTTTACCAGCCCCCACACCTGCAGCTATCATTACCCCAGCGGGGTTTTCATCACGATGATCATCTTATGAAGATATTGTTATGGAATTGTAGGAGAGCTAATGGACTTAAATTTTGAAGGAATCTACGCTTCCTACTAAGCTAGAATAATCCATCTATATTAGGCCTCACTGGGACAAAAATGCAGGATCACACTACTCTACTACAAGAATTTGATTTCACTGATCTTATTCAAATAGCAGCTCATGGTCATTCAGGAGGGATAGTCCTTCTTTGGCGTGCAAATGAGCTCACAGTAGACCCAGTGGTAGTCACAAGCCAGGAAATTCATGCCTCAGTTTAGGTCGACACTCATCGAACTCCAAGTGACTATGATACACCATATATTCAGAGAGGGTAATGAAGTGGCAGATGCATTAGCCAAGTATGGGAAAGAAAAAATGGATAAACAATCAATGATGTTTTGTGTTTTGAAAATCCACCAACACTACTAGAAATTCGGTAAAAAGCGACCAAAACTTTGAGACCAAAGTTGGTTGGTCAAAAAAAGCGACCAAATTTGGTTGCTAATTTGGAGAAAATTATTAAATAAGCTAAATGGTGTAAAATGAGCTAAATCCCAATTTTCCCCTCTTTTACCCAACTGCAGATGTCGAAATTGAGAACTCTTGTTCGAAATTGCGACCATCGAAAAAGCTAACCGCTGATCGCAAATGTGATAAGTATCCCAGCAATGTTGTAGCTGCAAATATGACATTCCTTTCGTATATGCGAAGTCCCCCATTTGCAATTGTGGACACATCCTTTGCAAAAGCGAAGAAGCCCAGGATTCCCTAGGGCTGCAAATGCTTCTCATCTTTTGCAAAAGTGATGAGACCACCAGTCGAAATTGCGATAATTTCTTTGCAAATGTGAATTACTCAGTCCCCAGCCCAAATCCGAAAATGTGAGGCTGACTTCATAAAAGAGAAGCTCGCATTTGCGAGCAGGTCTTCGCATTTGCGAAACCTGCAGCCCAGCTGCACCAGATTTTTCTTCAGATATTCTTTTCCTCCCAAACCATATTCAAAACTCACCGAGCCCCTCGGGCTTCAATCCGAACGTACACACAAGTGTAATAACATCATATAAACTAGTTCGCTCACTGTATTCAAAAAAATAAATCAAACAACATGAAGTGATCATCAAAACTCAAGGATTTTCAAATTAAAACTCATATTTCAAACTTTTCACATTATGCACCAAAATCCGCTCGGGTCACCCGGGACCCCAACCAAACATACGTAAAAGTCCAAAATAAGCATACGAACATACTGAAATCGTAAATATACCGATCCGAGGTCATTTACCGAAAGCGTTGACTGTGGTCAACTATAGTCAATTTTCAAGTAAACAAACTCATTTTCGACAAAATTTTACAAAATTCCTGGAAAAAAACACGGACCACGCACGTAAATCAAGAAACATCGAATAGAGCTAGGAATAGTCTCGGAATAGAGAAAGGTAAGCTAGTATTGTATACGACCGGTCAGATCGTTATGTTATCCCCTACTTAAACATACGTCCATCCTCGAACGTGCCAAGAGTCACTCCAAATCTGCGAATTAAGGGAATGAAGTCATCATACTCGTACCCATGAGCGATCTCGTCCCACCTCGGCTTATACAAGTCTGTGAACATGACCCTAACTGAAGATTCTTCCTTCGACCTTAGCCCCTCTGGGCGTGGCATCAAATTCCAAAATCCGGAGCCTCCGATGAGATTCGATCCTTGTATGTACACACTGTATCAATCACAACAAGATACATCCGGCCATCAATACACTACCAAGGTTAAACCACACGATGTGCCACATAGCTCATGTACTCACAACAATAACTTCTGACCACGATAGCATCTCATCACCAAACCCGGTACCAATAATACACCTCATA
The DNA here is from genome assembly GCA_005239525.1 of Nicotiana knightiana. Classification (NCBI taxonomy): domain Eukaryota; kingdom Viridiplantae; phylum Streptophyta; class Magnoliopsida; order Solanales; family Solanaceae; genus Nicotiana; species Nicotiana knightiana. Next base: position 259,543 of record ML398834.1, on the reverse strand, counting down.
TCCAATGAAACTCCATTCTAGACCTCTGTAACGCTCCTAATGATAAAGAAAACATGAAGAAATGCGTAACAACCCAGGAAATCAACAAATTGAGGATCCCCCTCGTTCGACAATCAACAATGTGATATTTCTCTTCCAAATATTCTTTTTTTTTCCAATACGATAGTGCAAAACCCATGTCAAAAAAACTCATCCCACCCAATACAAACAGCCCAGCCAACAAGACACACCAAGGGCCACATAGAACCTCACACAACGCGACCTATATACCAAACAAACAATAACTCAGATATATCCAAGAATTGAAAGAAAAAAACAACGAGGCTATGAAAAGACACTCACAATAAACCTGAATGAATAGTAATAACAGAATACAAAACTTTGGATAAAACATAAAACTCATGTAAACGGACCCTAAAGTCAACTACAAGAGGGCCCTAGAATAACATGATCTCAAATCTCATGCCAAAATGTTGAGAATAGACTCTAAAGCAACAAGAAACTACAACACATCAACTATGTTGCGGTGTGTAACCCGGTTCCAACATTTAACACATTATCTCTTGCAGCGTTCAACTCGATCCCTAATATCATATCATATCATTAGCTATTTCAACGTGCAACAGACTCCAATATAAATTAATTTTAATACCATTGCAGTGCGTAACCCGTTCCCATCATCAATTCATTAGCATAAATAACTCGACACCATTATTTATGAACTATCAACACAAAATAAAAATGAAAGGAACTACCAGTACAAATGGAGAATAGACAATACTTCGTAATCCCAAACCTTGGCAAAATTAATACCAAAATAGCTAAATGGTTCAGATAAATGGAATAACAAGATAAAGTGCTTCAGGTAGTACAAGGACAGTAAAATCAAGTAAAAAATGAGACAATAAAAATATATAACTAATGCAATTAGAAACATGTAGCAGGTAAGCTACTATTGAGTGAGAAATTAACAAATCGAAGCAAGTAACTTTTAAATAACAAATAACAAGTAGATCATGGATAACAAGTAAGAACATGTACCAACTAAAGCATGTAACAAGAGATAACATGGAACAAATAAAGACATGATCGCAAATAGCCCAATCCTGCATGCTTTAATCCCATGACGGCTCATATACACTCGTCACCTCACATATACGCTGTTTTCCTATATAATTCACATAAAAATAGACCAAAAAGTCCTAATACCCTCAAGTCAAAGGTAGACATGACACTTTACTCATTTAGGATCCAAATCAATCAACCAACCACGGCCTTGCCTTTCAAACAAGCCTTCCGAATCTAGCCAATTATTGATCAAACAATTCAAAATAAGCTTTAAAACTACCCACGAATGAAAAAGGTTCAGTTTTTGATGAAATTGAAAAATTCAACAAAAATCATCCCCGGTTCAGCTTGGTCAAAATTTGAGATCCGCTGATTACCCATTCACCCCTGAGCCCAGTTATGTGATTTGTTTCGAATTCCGACCTCAAATTTGAAGTCTAAATCTCAATTTCTCAAAATCCTTAAATTCTTACAAGATCCCTAAATTCTACCAAAATCCCTAATTTATAGAGTGTTTAGGGTACAGAAATGGTGTAAAATAAGTTAAGTCTTGTTTTTTCCTCTTTTACCCAGCTACAGGTATCGTTTTGCGAACATTTGTTCGCTAATGCTAAGTCCGCATATGCGACACACTAATAGAAAAATACGATAATACATTAGATATCCACAAGTCGTAAATCCGACAATTGTATCACAAATGCAAAAATACTCCCATACTGAATGCGCCCAAAATCTTGACAAATGTGAATCTGACATATGTTACAAGTGGTAGCAAATGCGACCAAGATGTTCGCAAAAGCAGCTTCAGAGAATTCGCAAATGCGATCGTTTTCCTTGTAAATAAGAGGTCACCCAGCCTTGGACTCTTCTTGCAAATGCGAAATCTGGTTAGCAAATGCAAGGCTCCTTAATGCGAGCCAGACCTCGCATTTGCTGGATCTGCAACAGACACCAGTAACAGGAGATGCACCAGCAGTGTTTAAACCATCCAAATTCATCAGTAATTCAACTGAAACTCACCCGAGCCCCTCAGGCTCCAAACTAAACATGCACAAATGTGTAAAAAATCATATAAACTTGCTCGGTAACTGAAATCACCAAAATAACATCAAATAACAAGAATTGATAATCAAAACTGATGATTTTTAACTTGAAAACTCATTTTCATAATTTTTCACATAACATGCCGAAATGCGCTCGAGTCACCCCGGACCCTAACCAAATGTCCGTAAAAGTCAAAAAATATCATACAAACCTTACCAGAATTGTCAAAATACCGATCCAAAGTCGTTTACAAAGAATGTTGACTGTGATCAACTCAAGTCACATTTTAAGCTAAAAATTACCTTTTCTTAAAAGTTTCACATAAACTTGTCAAAATGACATGACCCATGCAAGCAAATTATTAAACCTCAAATGAAGATAATGGAGGTCTCAAACCATATAAATAAAGGCTAGTGTTGAAAACGACCTCTCAGGTCATCACAATAGTAAAACTTGCACTTCCTTTTACGGACTTCTCCCACGTTGTATGTAATTATCCGAAAAGTTTCTTAAATTTCATAACTCACACATATATTTATGAGTGGGGCCAGTGACCCGTCAAGTTTCACTATTCCTATGAAATTGGGCTGAATGACTTAGTAGTACTATTATGGATGGGGCCGTACGACCTTGATAATATTATGAGATGCATCTATGATTCGTGTTGGTCGACCGTAAGAATTGTACATAATTATATGGGATCAGTATGAACTCCTTAGAAGAATTATTATGGGATTCGACCATACACCATGGCACAAAATTGTGCCATTACTCTTATGAGATCGTGTCGTTCACCTCGGCATAATCGTGCAAAATATTTGATAATGAGTCAGCATACTTATGAGTCTTCCACACTTGAGATGTGACCGTGTATTTTATGTTGACCATTATGTATTCCATTTGAGGAAGTATCTGGCATTTGAGGACTTCGACTTTACTCTTCAGTTCGTATTATGTACCTATATGTGTTTTCACGGTTTTACTTCACATGCTTCATACCTATCTACTTTTATTGTACTTGATTTATTGGATCACTAATAAGTATCGATGTTGACCCCTTATCACTACTTCTTCGGGGTTAGACTAGATAATTAATAGGTATGCATTGATTTACATACACACTAATTGTGCAGGTGCTGAGACAGGTTCATTTGGTGGTCATCTTGGTGCATAGGCGCATATGTTGTTGGGGACTTTGTGGTGTGCATTGTATGTTACGATCCGCAACACACTAATATTTTCATGATATTCATTTATTTTATCCTGTCTATTTTATATTCCAGACAGATATTGTATTAATATTGCACTCCCTAGTAGATGCTCATGCACTTATCACACTGGGTTTGGTTGTATTCTGCTATGATTTTCCTGGTTTATATTTTGGTCTCATTCGAACATGTATAATAATAATAATATCTATATTTTATATAAAAATAAATGATTTTCACTCATTATTTCTTAAATGGTTTCTAAATACATTTTTGATTAATTAGTGATATGTTGATTAAGTTGTTGGCTTTCTAACAATGACGTTGGGTGCCATCAGAACATATAGTGGGTTTTTTTTTGTGAGAGTGTGGTATCAGAGGTCTAGATTCACTTAGGTCTAACGAGTCATGAGCAAGTCTAGTAGAGTCTTGCTGAATGATGGAGAAATGTCTATACTTATCTTCGAGACTCTATAGGACTGTTAAAGGAACTTCCCTTTATTTATTCCTTGTCGTATAATTTGATTTCGTTAAAGGTTATGCATTCAGTTCCTTCATACTCATTTGTATGTGATTTCGGTCATTCGATATCAGTTGGGCACTGACGAGTTATGGAGATGCTATAGATATGGTACAAGATGTTTTTCTCTATGTAAACGGGCAGACTAATATCACTGAATTGTGGATGGGTGTAATGTCATTTGATCCTAGTGTTACTGTTACCCATGGTTTGGTGACTATACACATTTTATTATGATATTCATACATTGTTATCGCACAATACTGGTGTAAGTTGTAGGGTTCTTACCTTGTGTTATGAAAATGAATGATTCGGGAGGAGCTTTTTCATGATCGGAAAATTCGGTATTTAATTCCAGCATAGGAGAGGCAAGTGGACTCTGGATTTTCAGGATTTAGTTGATGGAGTAGCAAGATTTGATGTCTCCCAACTTGGTGGAATTATTATTTGTGTTGTGGTGTCGTCATACTTATTTGAGTGCATTAAGGCTCGTTAGTTTAGTGGTCTTCATTTGTTTGCCTTCGGGGGGCACAGTGTTGCAAAGTGGTACTTAAGAAGCTATTATCTTAGATGGCGATAAATTGCAACTTTAGGGTCGGATAAGTGTTTCCAATCTTGATGGCTCGAGGAAGATGATCTTAATAAGGCTTAGAGTTGATGGCAACCTATTTGTTTAGGGGCTACGGAGGTGGATCACGATTTGGAGCGGATATCTAGTGGCGGATGACAAGAAGGGACATGGTAGGATATGTCACACGGTGGTTGGATCCTTAGTAGTTCAAGTATGATCAACAGAGATTGAGTAGTTTTCTTAGGAAGATGGTTTAACCATAATGGGCGTGGGGGTGTGTCGTATGGATTTTGTGGATAGCCACATGCTTTGAGAAAGCTTAAAGCATTTTGGGTCATAATGGAAAAATGACTGTGTTTGGTATTTTGTTTGAGGTGGTGGCTTCTAAACTCAGGAAGTTCGAATGTGACGAAAAGAGTTATTGGAAATTTAGAGGAATGGGAATGTTCGATTGTCGTTTTGGGATGCAACATAGCTTCGAGTGTTGAATGCATTGTTGGACCTTCAGTTGATGTAAATGGAAATGAACAGACTCTTACAGTAGGGGGACGAGTGTGGGCTCAGAAGGATTTACTAATTTCGTGGTGGTTGTAACCAGGGAAATGTCATTGGAAGATGTTGATATGGAATTACACAAGTGGTTTATCTCTTGTGAGTAGGTTAGGGTTTGTGTGATTTGTGATGAAGTTCCTATGAAGAGTTCTACCTTTTATCCAACAATAAGCATGTACTTCGATGTGGTCTTGTCTTGTTTGAAGAATATGGTGTGTCTGTCACGAGGTGGAGTATGCGATTTTGGCTGGTAATTCAGGATGTGTTATGATTAGTGCAATGAGATCTTGTGAGGAATTTGGCCGGGTTACAGTGTGAGATCATGGTATCTAGGAGGAGAAGTCATTATAGATCCTTGAATTTCACGATTGTGGCTTAAAAATAAGTGAGGGAGCCTACCTTTGATGATTCGGTCACATGATTATATGTCTGTACAGTTTTTGGTTATCAAAACGTTGACGGATTAGTTATGACTGAGGGAGAAAACATCAGAGGTAATTCGAGCAAGGAATTTGATTGATCCATGCTACATTTTACCTTATTGATGTGCGAAGATTGTGGAAAGACTCAGATTGGATATTTCTTTATGAATGTGATATGGAAGGGAAATGATTCATTCGGTTTATTTCTTTGTAGTGTTCATGTGCTAATGGAGCACTAGTTTTTGGTTTTATTTTCATGACCAGCTCAGAGTGGGCGACTCTCAACAATGGATCAAGAGGGTTCAAGAATTAAAGTGTGGTGCCTAAGGATTTTCGGGTATGTCGTGTGGCTAAGGATTTAGTTTTGCACCGGAGTGTGAAAGGAATTTGGAGTATTTCTATATTGTTATCGGGTATGCATATAAGTGTTAAAGAGATAGAAGAAACAACTTCCAATTCACATAAGTTCTCCTCGGGACGGGTGTATGAGTTGGGGATACTATTGAGTGCATGGGGAGAGTATAAAGTGGCTTATGGGTATTAAGGCAATATGGTCTTGAAATTTGGGGTCACTAAGGATAAGTGTCGATTGAGGTCCATTGTTTGCTGGAAAAGAGAGGTATTAATTCTGATGGTAATTCGAGAGAAAATGGAGGAGTTGAGTTAGTGTAACAACATGTTGTGTAACGAATCGACCGGTAGTTTTGAGCTCTATTACACCGTTCAACATTTGAGTATATGAGAAGCTTCATTTCAGGTGTTATGACTTGTAGGTGTGGTCGAAATTAAATTTCGGGAAGTTTAGAGTTGATCGCGAAAGGAAATTCTCATTTCAGAAGCCTTAATTTGGAAGAATCGACTAAGATTGGATTTTTGTGTAAACGACCACAGAATCAGGATTTGAAGGTTCCAGCAGGTTCGTATGATGATTTCGGACTTGGACATATGTTGATATCGGGTTTTGGATGACAGGGGAGAATTTCGGCGCATATTGTAGAAGTCAGCATTTTAGAAGAAATTTAGTCTGGGTTGAAGTGCATTTCCGTGATATTGATGTCCGTTTGGGATTCCGAGTCTGGGAATAGCTCCGTATGGTGATACTGGAGTTGAGAGAGCGATCGGAAGTGAATTCGGAGGTTCGTAGGTTATTTTAAAGCCATTTGGCTAAAGATAGAAATTTGAAGGTTTTTGAGAAATCCGACCGGAAGTAAAAATTTTGATATCGGGATCGGAATGCGATTCCAAAAGTTGGAGCAGGTCTGTAATATTGAATGTGACTTGTATTCAACATTTGGGGTCAACCAGGCGTGATTTGATAGGTTTCGGCATCGAATGTAGAAGTTGGAAATTTCAAAGTTCATAAAGATTGAATTGTCATGCGATTCATTGTTTTGAGTTTTGAAGAAAAACCTAGAATTTTCATTCTTGGATTTTGGCCACGAATTTGAGCATGAAAATTAGAGTAAATTATATATTTGAGTTAGTAAGGCGATGGATAGAGTTTATCTTCGATAATTTAGGAATCCGGGCACGTGGGCCCGAGCATAATTTTGTCAACATTCCGAGTGGAGTTGGGAATTTATATGAATTAAATTGTTATAAGTATTAGAGTGTATTTTTATTGGTTTACTCGTTATTTGGCTAGTTTTGGGGCGTTGTGCATCAATTTGAGTCGTCGGAGGGGCTTGGAGGCCAGTTATGAATCTTCGGAGCAAGGTAAGTCTCCTTTCTAACCTTGTGAGCGGGAATTGTCCCCATAGGTGAACTAATTAAATATGTGCTACTATTTGTGGGGGCTACGTACGCACGAAGTGACGGGAGTCCGTGCGTAGCTACTATTATGCTTATGTCCGGGTATTCTAGGACCCGAAAACATGTTTTATTTTCCGTACTTGTATCTTTACCGGCGACTTATAAAAATGTTTAAACCTTATCAAACTTGACAAATTAATTTCTAGAAAAAAATTTAAATACTATCTTTGTGACCATTAAAAGCGAAATTGTCATTTCTTGGGTAATTGTTTCCCGATATAGACGGGATGGACTGTTTGAATGTGTATGCTTATGTGTGACCGTTTCGCAATTTATATTCCGCGAGCGGGGTGATTCACTTCCTCACTCTTATGGGATCGGGCTGTTCGCCTTGGCGGGATTTATGTACCACACTCTCATGGGATCGGTCCGTTCTCCACGGTAGGTTAATAGATACATCTATGGTTCGCGTCGTTTGACCCTTCGGCAGTGCACAATTTACTTTATGTTGGATTGGGATGTACGCCTCAACATTTCCTATATAAATCCATCATCCCCATGGAATCGCGCGAAATATTTGGCAAAAAGCCAGTTCATCTAAGGGTTTTTCCCCCTGAATTGGATTATGGCAACCTCTTTGATGAAATCCACGGTATTTATTTATATGCTTCGGTTACGGAGGGAAATTGCTAGTCGAGAGTTGAGTAAATTGTAAAGAAGGAAATTGTACCACGTAATGTATACTCGTATGTCTTATGTATTTACATTTTTTATATTAATTTATTTCTTTAGTGCACTTGATATTATTGGACCTCTAGTAAGTGTCAAAGTCGACCTCTCGTCACTACTTCTTCGAGGTTAGGCGGGATACTTACTGAGTACACGTTGTTTTCGTACTCATACTACACTTGCTGTGCATTTTTATTGCACAGGTACATTCATAGCTAGTGGCCCTGCTTGATGCAGTGATGTGGCTGACTTGGAGACTTAGAAGAGTTGCACCACCGGAGATGACCCGCAGCCGGCAGAGTCTTCCTCAGATGTATTGTATTTTATTTAAAATTCCTTGTCCAGTTTATATTCCGGACAAGTATTGTAGTACATGTATAATTCCTAGAAAATTTTATCATGCACTTATGACACAGGGTTCTGGGATAATTATGGGATTTATTCACTATTTAAATTTGCTAAGATATTATTGTTTCCTCAGTGGATGTTCGCTAATTATTATTTAAGAAAATTAAAAAGGAATGACTTCGAGAATTTTAAAATAAAGATTTATGTTATTTATTAAGTGTTGGCTTGCCTGACATTGGGGTCTGGCACCATCACGAACCTAATGGATTTTGGGTCGTGACAACGTGGTATCAGAGCACTAGGTTCCCTTAGGTCTCATGAGTCATGAGCAAGTATAGTAGATTCTTGTGGATCGGTAAAGAGATGTATGTACTTATCTTCGAGAGGCTACAGGGCTGTTAGGAGTACTTCACTTCTTGATTCCTTATCGTGCAGTTTGATTCCTTTTTGGCTTATGCCTATGTTTCTTCTTACTCAATCTTACACGTCGCGAAGCGGTTGCTATAATCGAGAATTTGAGGAATTGTAATGGTACTACAGATATGGTGCGTGAGGTTTTTCCATCAGAGTTGGTTGGGGCTATTGTCGTTTCTCTGCGGAAGGATATTATGTTGTTTCAGCTTGATAGCTACACTTTTGAGAGCTTTGAGGTTATCCGCAGATTTGATATGATGCTTATGAATGGTTATCGCGCGGTATTGATATGATAGGAAGCTTGCCCATGTGTTGGGACAATGAATGACTTGGGAGAAGGTCTTCTTAGAGCGTGATTCCGAGATTTCAGTATTTTATTTTCGGAGGAGGAAAGGCAAATGGACTATAAATGTGCGTGATCAGGTTGATAAAGTAATAAGACTTGGTGTTTTCAAGTGAGGTGGAACATTCGTCGGTGATGTGATATCGTCGTCTTTGATCGAATAGAATATGTTAAGTTCGCTGGTGTTTTAGTTTCTTCAGTTTCATTGGGTCAGAGTGTTGCAAAGTAATATTGAAGAAGCGGTTGTCAGAGATCGTGGTGTGTGGTGGTTCAGGACTGAATAAGTACTTCTAATGCGGGCGGCTCAGGAAAGATGATCTTCATAAAGGTTTGAAGTTGTGGTGATCTGCTGGTTTAAGTGCTACAATGATAGTTATTGGCCTAAGGCAACGACTAGGCAGCAAGGGATGAGGAAGGACACGTGGGAAGTGTCAGGTGATGGTTAAATTTCTAAAAGGCCAGGTGTAAAAAAAGGAGGTCAGGTAGTTGCTTGAAGGAGTGAGCTTAACCAAAGTGGGAGAGTGGCAGTGTGGCATATGAGTTCTGTGGTAAGATAGATACACCTCTTGAGGGTATGTTTGGAGTGATTTGGGAATTTTAGTGGACGATAACGGGGTCAACAGATTTAAATTGAAATATTGGATATTTCGACGGAAGGTTGGATACAACAGAGAGGAGTTGTTTGGAATGAAGAAGGATGCAATGTAGCGATGAATTGGAAGATGTTGTCGCACTTTTAGTAGATGTCTATGAGGAGCGGACGGACTGGGAAATTTGGCAAATGAGGACGCGCGTAGGATGGGGTATTGATGTCATGGGGATCGTGACCGTTGGAAGGTGGAAGTTGGTAATTTCCACAAGAGGGTTATCTCCTGTGAGCAAGTTAGCGGTCATGTGGTTGGAAAGTTTCTGCGGGAAATTCCATTGGCTATTCGGTAAGAGGACGAATATGTGAATGATGCGAGGGAATTTGAGTATTCATGGAATTGTAATAGGAGAATTTAGAAGAATTTGATGGGTTGGTTGAGCAAGATCGTGTCAGCAATGCAGAAAGAATTTCGGTGGGGTCTAGAGTGATGCAAGGAGCAGCTTCCGGCTAAGTGGGAGAGTCCCACCGTCTGCGATTGGGTTACAGGATTATTTTCTAATGGGGTTGCGGAATGTCGGAGTATTGGCAAGTTATTGCAGCTAAGGGGAAAGAAGTAGAATAGTAATTGAGCATGGGATTTGATAAAGGTGTGCAAGGGTTGGCCTTATTGAATCAATATTAGGCTTTGGAAAGATTCAGGATTTATGCTTAGTACAGAGGTAATTTACAAGTGAAGGGATTCAATCGGGTGCTTAATCAAGATGGGTGTTCAGGTGCCAGCGAAGCCGTAGAGTTGATTATATTCGGGACCAAGCCAGAGTGGGTGACTCTCAACAGTGGTTCCAATGAATTCAAAAGGTTAAGAATGCAGTGTTTAAGGGTTTCAAGCCCGCATCATGGTTAAGAATTTGGCTTTTTGCAGCAGACCCCGATAGGAGGCTCGGAGTGTTCCATGTTATCTTTGGCTTGTGATGCAGAATCAGAGAGTGTAAGATGACCTCGGGATTTGGGACAGTGTGGTCCCGTGATATAAAGTCACTCGAGAGAAGAGTGGACTTGGGTTCACAATGTTTTGGATGACGCTATTGTTACCTCTAAGTCAAGTAAAGGATTAATTGGAAGAAAATAGATTGGTTAGCCATGGATGAAATGGCACATGTAAGGCAGTGATTAGTTCCTTCAGTGTGATTATGTTATGCAAGTGATTTGTGACGGTGTGTGCGAGGCTTGTCGGTCGCCATGATAGATTTTATTTGGAAGCATTCAAGGACTATGGCCTGTCATGGGTGGGCAGATCCCGGAATGGTTATGGTGGTATGGACTACTACTTAAGGATTCTCATGTCTTGTGATTAGGGGAATTGACTCATGTGTTGTGGTGGTTCTCTTGAATTGAGGTAAGTAAAAGGTTTCTATATGATGAAATGTTCACCCTATTAGTGGTTTAGAAGTTATGATGGAAATTCTTGCGCTATCTCATATTGGGATGTTAGGTGCGGTAAGCAGTATGTAACTGCAAGTAAGGATCAAGGTTGCGTTTCGGTGTTAACAAAGATGCCATGAGCTCGGATGAGCAAGAAAAGGGATTCGAATGTTTAGAGTAAGCTGGTGTTGTCTTCAGTGTCACCTGAGATCGGTGTTTGGGGAAAGAGGCTTTGCATCCTAGTTATGGGTTCTTGATTTGTTTTACAGCGTTAGTGTGGCATGTGGTGGATGCGCAGACCTTCTACCTTGTGTGGAAGGTCGTGGGGGCGTGACCACGGGATGATCATATGAGTGTGACGTGTAGTAATTTAATGGCTTGAAGATTTGGAAGTATAAAGAAGTGTAATATTGCTTATTTGAGAATTTATGGCTGGAAGGCGTTTGATTCATTTGGTTGTGGATTTTGGGGTGTTTGTCCCGGCTATGATGGTTTTTCTTGCGTGTTATGAGAGGAAGTGGGTTAATATGGACCCAGGTAAGGCTATCAGTCTAGTGCAGTGCGAGCAGAATCCACTTGAGGGTTGTGAATGGATTCAAATATGACTATGGGCTCTATATGAGTCAGATGTGTTCATTTCAGTATAGCGCTTCTCATGAAGGGGTATTAGAACAACAGTTGTTGTTCCGTCTTCGTTCATTTCAGGTAATATTATGATTGTGCCGCGTGTGTTGTGCAATGACTTGACAATTTCTTATGTGTTGAGGTTATAGTGATGATGTTATGTGAGAAGGATAGCTCTTGATATATATATATATATATATTGCACCTTAATTGTGCTTGAGTTTTGTAGCATATGGCTCTATCAATCTCCCCGTGATGGTATTATGCACTTAGCGTGCTTGTGACCGGTATTCAGTATTTTGTGGTAATGAGGAATTTAGCTCGGTGTGTATCTCCTTATGTAAATTTCATGTGTGGCTCGGGTGGCATGCCTCCACGGGTATGTTAATTGGATCGGGTTGCACACCGCAACAGTGTGATATTGAGTAAGGTACCCTATATCTGTTTTATTGTGTTTTTCTTCCTACTTTTCGGAGGAAGGTTCATGTTAGTTGCGTGAGTTGAGTAGTCCCTTCCTGAGTCATTTCTTTATGTATCACGTTCGAGTTGTGGCCTATTAGCGCATTGTGTTATCTTGTGACACTGTTGGTCATGTCTGGGGTGCCTTGTTTCCTAAGCGGTTCAGACTGGGTGGGACGAGATTTTTGGATCAGAGATCAGTGCGATAAGGTTATGTGAAGTATATATTAAAGAACATATACCATTATTCGGTTCATAATGAGGTGATGATTCTAGTCAAGATGAGAGATTCAATAATTGATTAACTCTGCAGTTGGTTGTGAATTTCTATACATCTCCTCTGTTGTGTCGGTATCGTAAGCATTATAGCATGACTTATATGCATGTGTCCTGAGGTACATTGGGAGTGTCAGATTCGTGAAATATTGGCTATTAAGGTTCAAGGAATGTCATTGTGGTTAGGTGATGAACTATGTGGTGCATGGTATCAATTCAGCAAAGGTATGCAGTCATGATCTGGTACATCGTGTGGTAGTTGATACGGTGTTCATATATTGGAAACAGGCCTGACAGAGAATTTCGGGTGCTGGAACTGGGTTTTGAGCTTATTGTATGGATGAAAGAGGATATCTTCGGATTTGGCCAAGCTAATGTACTCAATTGAGTGGTGGTAGCAGGAGTAGGTGCACGAGGTCTTTAACAGTGGTTTCTGACAACTCCAGAGCAGTTCTTAGCACGTTCGAGGACAAACGTATGTTTAAGTGGGAAAGAATGTAATGACCCGACCGGTCATTTTGAGCTCTAGCGGGTCGTTCAACAGTTTGAGGCCATGAGCAGCTTCATTTTAGGTGTTACGGCTTGTAGGTGTGGTCGGAATTGAATTTCGGTAAGTTTAGAGTCGATCGGGAAAGGAAATTCTCATTTCAAAAGCCTTAAGTTGGAAGAATCGACTTAGATTGGATTTTTGAGTAAACGACCTTAGAATCAAGATTTGAAGGTTCCAACAGGTTCGTATGATGATTTCGGACTTGGGCGTATGTTCGGATCGGGTATTGGATGACCCCGGAGCGTTTCGGCGCATATTGTAGAAGTCAGCATTTTAGAAGAAATTTCACAAGTATGGGTTGAAGTGCATTTCAGTGATATTGATGTCCGTTTGGTATTCCGAGTCTGGGAATATCTCCGTATGGTGATTCCGAAGTCGGGAACATAATCGGAAGTGAATTCGGAGGTCCGTAGGTTATTTTGAAGCCATTTTGCTAAAGATAGAAATTTCAATGTTTTTGAGAAATCCGACCGGAAGTGGAAATTTTGATATCGGGGACGGAATGCGATTCCGAAAGTTGGAGCAGGTCCATAATGTTGAATGTGATTTGTGTGCAAAATTTTGGGTCAATCGTACGTGATTTGAAAGGTTTCGTCATCGAATGTAGAAATTTGAAATTTCAAAGTTCATAAAGATTGAATTATGGTGCGATTCATTATTTTGATGTGACTTGAGGCCTCATGCAGGTTCGTATTATCTTTTGGAACAGGTTGGTGTAATTGGACAGGGTCCCGGAGGCCTCAGGTGGATTCCGGGTGGTTAACGGATCAATTTGGAGTTGAGAGAAAGATGAGGCTGTTGTCATCTGGTGTGACCACACCTGTAAGGTTTTGGCTGCAGGTGCAGCACCGCAGGTGCAGCACCACAGGTGCAGCTAAGGCGTCGCAGAATCAGAAAAGGGTGGCTTGGCTGGGGGCCGCAGTTGCGAGGTTATTTTCACACCTTCGAAGGCGCAGATGCGGATGAGGGAGCGTAGGTGTGCAGACGGATGGGGAATGAGGAATCTGCAGGTACGAGAGTTTGGTCGCACCTGCGGGCTCGCAGGTGCGGGCATAGTAACGGCAAGTGCGGAAGGACTGGAGGCACTGAAGTGTTTTAATAGACACATTTTGGCCATTTCTTCTCATTTTTCTCTTGTTTGGGCGATTTTTCGAGGGCTTCAAGAGGGGATTTTCGTCATGTATGTCAAGGTAAGTTGTTTCTACTCATTCCATGTCAAATACAAGGTTTATACATGGATTTGAACATGAAAATTGTGGAAAAGTTGGGAATTTTGAAGAAAAACCTATAATTTGCATTCTTGGATTTTGGCCACGAATTTGAGCATGAAAATTAGAGTAAATTATATATTTGAGTTAGTAAGGCGATGGGTAGAGTTTATCTTCGAGAATTCCGGAATCCGGCCACGTGGGCCCGAGGGTAATTTTGTCAACTTTCTGAGCGAGTTTGGGGAGTTATATGAAATAAATTGTTATAAGTATTAGAGTATATTTGCATTGGTTTGCCCGTTATTTGGACAGTTTTGGGGCATTGTGCATCAATTTGAGTCGTCGGAGGGGCTTAGAGGCCGGTTATGAATCTTTGGAGCGAGGTAAGTCTCCTTTCTAACCTTTTGAGGGGGAATTGTCCCCATAGGTGAACTAATTAAATATGTGCTACTATTTGTGGAGGCTACGTACGCACGAAGTGAAGGGAGCCCGTGCGTAGCTACTATTATGCTTATGTCCGGGTAGTCTAGGACCCGAAAGCATGTTTTATTTGCCGTACTTGTATCTTTACTAACGAATTTTAAAAATGTTTAAACCTTATCGAACTTGACAAATGAATTTCTATAAAAAGATTTAAATACTATTTTTGTGACCATTAAAAGCGAAATTGTCATTTCTCGGGTAATTGTTTCCCGTTATAGATAGAATGGACAGTTTGAACGTGTATGCTTAGGTGTGACCGCTTCGCAATTTATATTCGCTAGCAGGGTGATTCACTTCCACAGTCTTATGGGATCGGGTCATTCACCTCGGCAGGATTTATGTACCTCACTCTCATGGGAGAGGGCCATACGCCACGCCAGGTTAATAGATGCATCTATGGTTCACACCGTTTGACCCTTCGGCAGTGCACAATTTACTTTTATGTTGGATCGAGTCGTACATCTCGGCATTTCCTATATATATTCATCGTGTCCATAGAACCGTTCGAAACATTTGGCAAAAATCCAATTCATCTGAGGGGTTTTCCCCGTGATTTGGATTATGACAACCTCTTTGATGAAATCCACCATATTTATTTATATGCTTCGGTTACAGAGGGAACTTACTAGTAGAGAGTTGGGTAAATTGTAAAGAGGTAAATTATACCACATAATCTATACTCGTATGTATTATGTATTTGCATTGCTTTATATTAATTCATTTATTTAGTGTACTTGATATTGTTGGACCTATAGTAAATGTCAAAGTCGACCTCTCGTCACTACTTCTTCGAGGTTAGGAGGGATACTTACTGAGTACACGTTGTTTTCGTATTCATACTACACTTGCTATGCATTTTTATTGCACAAGTACATTCATAGCAAGTGGCCCTACTTGACACAGTGATGTGGCTAACTTGGAGACTTAGATGAGCTGCACCATCCGGAGAGGACCTACAGCCAGCATAATCTTCCTCAGATGTATTGTATTTTATTTTAAATTCCTTGTCCAGTTTGTATTCCGGACTAGTATTGTAGTACATGTATAATTCTTAGAAAATTTGCTCATGCACTTGTGACACCAGTTTTTGGGATAATTATGGGATTAATTCACTATTTAAATTAGCTAAGATATTATTGTTTACTCAGTGGAAGTGCGATAATTATTATTTAAGAAAATGAAAAAGTAATGACTTCGAGAATTTTAAAATAAATATGTTTAATTTATTTATTAAGTGTTGGCTTGCCTGAAAGTGGGGCGCCATCACGACCTTAATGGATTTTGGGTTGTGACAACGTGGTATTAGAGCACTAGGTTCCCTTAGGTCTCACGAGTCATGAGCCAGCCTAGTAGAGTCTTGCAGATCGGTACATAGACGTCTGTACTTATCTTCGAGAGGCTACAGGGCTGTTAGGAGCACTTCACTTCTTAATTCCTTATCGTGCAGTTTGATTCCTTTGAGGCTTATGCCTATGTTTCTTCTTACTCAATCTTACACATCGTGAAGCGCTTGCTATAATCGAGAATTTGAGGAATTGTAATGGTACTACTGACATGGTGCGTGAGGTTTTTCCATGCATAGTTGGTTGGGGCTATTGTTGTTGCTCTGCGGAAGGATATTATGTTGTTTCAGCTTGATAGTTGCACTTCTGAGAGCGTTGAGGTTATGCGCTGATTTGCTATGATGCTTATGAATGGTTATCGCGGTATTGATATAATGATAGGAAGTTTTCCCATGCGTTAGGACAATGGATGACTTGGGAGAAGGTCTTCTTAGACGTGATTCCGAGATTTCAGTATTTTATTTTCGGCGGAGGAAAGGCAATTGGACTATAAATGTGCGTGATCAGGTTGATAAAGTAATAAGACATGGTGTTTTTAAGTGAGGTGGAACATTCATCGGTGATGTGATATTGTCGTCTTTGATTGAACAGAATATGTTAAGTTCTCCGGTGATATAGTTTCTTCAGTTGCATTGGGTCAGAGTGTTGCGAAGTAATATTGAAGAAGCGGTTGTCAGAGATCGTGGTGTGCGGTGGTTCAGGACTGAATAGGTACACCTAATGTGGGCGGCTCTAGAAAGATGATCTTCAGAAAGGTTTGAAGTTGTGGTGATCTGCTGGTTTAAGTGCTACAAAGATAGTTATTAGCCTAAGGCAACGACTAGGCAGCAAGGGATGAGGAAGGACACGTGGGAAGTGTCAGGTGATGGTTAAATTTCTAAAAGGCCAGGTGTAAGAAAATGAAAAAGGAATGACTTCGAGAATTTTAAAATAAAGATTTAATTTATTTATTAAGTGTTGGCTCTCCTGACAGTGGGGTCCGGCACCATCACAACCTCAATGGATTTTGGGTCGTGAGAGGTTGGATCGACATGGTAACGGAAATAATCGGTTCCTTTGGTGTGATAAGGCTATACAAGTGTTTTGTGGCTATAATTGTAGGTTGGGCAGTCTCCGTGATTTGGTTATTTTGATGGGATTCAATTCTGATTGTTTGGTTATGTGCAAATGGGTCTCGAAGAGGTTATGATGGTTACAACCACGATTCGAGGTATGTGTCTTCTACAGTTAAGGGAAGTTTGTTGCGTGCTGAGATTTATTCTTCTGAAATGAGTTAAGCTAAAGGTTCTAGCCGATGGAGCGTTTATTTCACCGGTGGCTTAGTATTTATGATAAGATTCTTGCACTCTCAGGGAATAGCATAATAGGTGCAGTGAACGGTGTGGAATTGGAATTGAAGGATCAAGGTTGCAGTTCGGTTTTGGAAGATATGTCACGAGCTCGGAGGAGCGGGGCAAGATTTCAGATGTTCAGAGTATGCTGGTGCTATTTTGGTGTCGCTTGATAATGGTTTTCTATTGAAGAGGCATTTTGTGTTGATTTGCGGATTCTTGAGTTGCATTACTGAAAAAGTTTGGTTGGTAGCCATGGATGCACAATTTTGCAACCAGGTGCGGTAGGTTGTGGGAGTATCTCCAACGAGATGATCGTTTAAGTATGATGTGTCATTCATTTAAGTGGTAGAGATTCAAATCAGGTATGAAGATTCTAGTATTATAGTTGACTGGAGAATGTATGTCTGAGAGACGCTCCATTCCTTTGGTTGGGGACTATGGATTTTGTTCCGGATTTGGCAGTTGATTGTATGTATCATGGATATTGTCATTATGGATCTGTGGAAGACTATTGACCCAGTTGGGATGATCGAAATCGGCTTTGAGGTCCATTAGTAGACCTAATGATAATGTATATTCTACACCAGATCGAATGTGCTTATTCATCAAGTGTATACTCCTAAGCCCCCTAGTAACTCCCTGTGAAAATCGACCCCGACTCTTGTTGGGTAGTATTCTTCCAACTACAGTTTCCACTCACTATTGAGTGCGAATTGGATGAGGATCAATTTGTGGCACCGTTGCAGGGGAGTTACAACAGTGTTAGCTATATATTTGGGTGTGTTTATGGAATATATTCTTTTTCTTATGTGTTACTAACTTGTTTGAGAAATCATAGGTAGAACCATGGCAAACAATGAGCTCATAAATTTGCCTTTATGGGATGTGGACGTCGAGGATGACCAAGTTGATGAGGTTCCTCTTGAACCTCAAGCCAATAGAAGAGGCCGAGTGCCTCATGAAAATGTCCCCGCTCCACCCCTACCTCTACCACAAGCGTCTCCACACCGATTGTTACTCAATTAAGGATATGCCAGTGCAATACTCCCTCACCGTATTAAGGGGACGGGGGCAACTTTCAAATCACAAATGTAATGCTCACTTTGCTAGAGCAACAAGGTTTCTTCACTGGTGCTCCAAGTCAAAATGCATACAAATATTTTAAGGGGTTTGTGGATACTTGTTGGGGGAGCAAACAAACAAATGTCTCCGAGGATGCATTGAGTCTATGGTTTTTTCCCTTCTCTCTATGGGGGAAAGCTTTATATTAGTTGAAACGTTAGACTAACCAATCCATTCACACTTGGGATGAGTTGGCACAAAAATTCATCTCTAAGTTCTTCTCTCCCGAGCATATGGCTACACTTCGGGATGAAATTTTCGCATTCAAGAAAGAGCCCAATGAACTACTACACATGATATGTGAGCTGTATTGAAAAATGGTCAAGGAATGTCCCAACAACGATATGAGGGAAAGCATGATTCAACAAACATTCCATCGTGGGATTAACATAACCAACCAATGTGTAGTGAATCAACTTGCCGATGGGAACTTTATGACTACATCCTTATGCGAAGGCGTGTGATATTTTTGATGAAATGATAGAAACATCATCGGCGTGGCAATCCCGGGCTAATGTTCCACAAGGTGATCCGAACGTGATCCACCTTCACAAAGAGTTGCAAGACCATGGGCAAGCCATTACCGAATTGACTACCTCCATGAACCAACTAGCAAAGTCTCAACTTCAACAATTTGCAAAATCCTAAGCAAGTCAATGCTGTGGAAGGGGTGAACATAATGGTAAACAAAAGAAGGACCAAGAGTCCACAAGTGCAAAATCGAGTGGAGAATTCTGTGCAAGAGATAGTGGTTTTGACCAAGATGATTTTTTATTTGAAAAAGAAAAGGAGGTCCAATATGTGAACAACTTTCAAGGGAAAATAAACAACTTCCAAGGCCCAAACCAACAACAATGGTGACATCAAAGCAATTGGAAATCTAACAACCAGCGAAATTGGAGTGGTGGCAACAACCAAAGGAATTGGCATATCAACAACTATCAAGGGAATTGGATTGTAAATAATAAAGGAAATTGGGGGTGGGGGGTGTGGGGGTAAAAATCAAGGCAGATGGAACAATAATCAAGGCAACCATGGGTCGGGTTTTCAAAGGCCCCCAATATATCAACAACCAAGTAACTCGCCGCCTTATCCTTCCCATGGTACAAGTTGTTCAAATAATGACATGGAGCATATTGAGAATATGTTCAAGAAAATGATAGAAAAGAATGCCGATTCGGATGCCCAACTTGCCTCACATAACACATCGATTCTCAACTTAGAAGTACAAATGGGTCAAATCTCATAAGCTTTAAATTCTTGTCCTAAGGGGGCACTGATCTCTCCCAAGTCACACCTCAAATTGGGTTATGAAGCTGTCGATTGCAACAATAATTACCCAACTAGGAGCCAGGATCGAATACACAAGGAGCATAGATGGGATTAGGTATATAGTCGCACTAAGCGCGTAAACTGTCTAAGTTGCACTTCCATAAACGTTGTTTTGATTCTACTCCTAATGTTATACTACAGTTTGCAAATGTAAAATACAAAACTAGGGAATAATGTTTTTGTTGTTGTTTTTTCAAATATGTAAATGATCTAGGCTTGTGACTTTCACCTAAGTGTTATCCTGATGGGCTGTTGGTTTTAGAGAGAGTTTCGTTGGTCGGAGTCTATTATAGAAATCAACACATAATTACACACTCAATAACTGTCGGTAAGAGAATGGTTTTGCCTAATTTGGATTTCTCAAGTCCAAATGAGTATTGCACAAAATAATTGATAAATGTTCAAGTTAGGTTTTACTATATCTAGGTTCAACCCTTTAATTGGGACTATCAATCTCTTGAGTTCATCCAAATTTCTTGTTAGTCAAGTTTTCCTTGACTTAGCCTTTCTTTCTCAAGAAGAGACTAAGTCAAATAGGCATGAACTAATATTTGCAACCATTAATTCTACGATTATAAGCAAGATCTAGGCTAAATATTACACACTCAACGATAAACAAGTCCTAAAACAAACACCCATTAGGTACCCACACTAGGGTTGGGTCACAACCTAGCTAGAAATTTAGTTACTCATAGATGGTGATGAAGAAATTAAAGAAGAAAAGATGATTAAACTCATATTGAGTGATAAATAGATGGAAATCCAATATACAAACAACAAGATATGATAGGTTTCCCAAAACAGTAAAGAAAAACAACTACCAACATTCAGGTGTTCAAAATTTAACCTAATTTCATAAAAAAAAAAACTATTTAGACACAGTTGATGATTTCGGACAAAATTACCCTTTTAGAGGGTCTGCGGCCGCACAATTCTGTGTGCAGTATGCACTTTGTTGTAGCTCTTGACAAGAGTAGGATTTGCGGCCGTAGAATTCTAAATTGCGGTCGCATCTCTTAAATTCTGCGGACCATACAATTCTGGGTGCATCTGCACATTTTCAATCTGCGGCCGCAGAATTATCGTGCGGTCCGCACTTCTGATGGACTCACATTTCCATCTCTTTGAACCTTGACTTCTTTGGTCGCACAATTATTGTGTGGTCCACACTTTGCATTGCAGCCCTGTTAAATCTTCTTCATATTTTGCGGCCACAAACAGAATTCTGCGATACAAACTTTAGCCTTTTTGCTTGATTTTTTTGGCCTTGTTCAAAATCACTCCTTCTTGAGTTTAATTTCATCACTTTGGCTCATTTTCCAATACACCCGCAAGTAAGCATATTTCATCAATTTTCGGGAATACCTTTAAACATTTTTGAACTAAAATGAAAGTCAAATAGCGCAAATAAGTAGTCAAAATCCCCACTTATTAGGCACTACCAAGTGACGCTGTAGTAAACCCAACGGATGGAAACAACATGAGGCATGCCATGGCCGTTACTACAAGAAGCGGAAGAGGTGGGAATGCACCCACCTCAAGTCAAAGGAAACTTGTGGATGATGAGCAAGTGGTACATGAAGAAGCGGGCCCAAACAATGTTGTACAATCAAATGATGAAGTTCGGATTGATATTGATGATAGTGTGGAAGAGACTCAGGAGGAGGTGAACCCGTCTAGGGATCACATTATTGACATAGCGAAGCTGGTAGTGCAAAAAGCTAAGGCGCCATTGCCTAAGCCTCCACCTCCATACCCTCAAAGAGTTGCCAAGAAAACTGGTGAGAATCAATTCAAGAAGTTCATTCAAATGATTAAGAGTCTCTCAAACAATGTGCTGTTAGTTGACGCTTTAGAAAAAATGCCTGACTATGCAAAGTTTATGAAGGATATCGTGACAAAGAAGCGGTCAATAAATTTTGAAACCATCAAAGTCACTCATCAAGTGAGTGCAATTGTGCACTCTCTGGATCCTAAGTTGGAAGATCCTAGTGCTTTCACGATTCCTTGTACAATTACAAGTGCCGAGTTTACAAAAGCTCTTTGTGATCTTGGGGCAAGTATCAATTTGATGCCCTATTCGGTTTTCAAGACCTTGGAAATTGGGAAACCAAGACCCACCTTTACGAGATTGCAAATGGTCGATCGTACTATGAAGAGACTTTTGGGAGTGATTGAAGATGTCTTAGTTCGTGTTGATAAATTCATTCTTCCGGTGGATTTTTTTCATTCTATATTGTGAAGTTGACTATTAGGTTCCAATTATTCTTGGGAGACCTTTTCCTGCTACGTGGAAGGCGCTTTGTGATGTTGAAGCCGAAGAACTTACATTCCGATTTGGTGATAAAAAAGTGGTTTTCCATGTGTGTGAGTCAATGCGGCAACTGAATATCAATGAGGTGTGCTCTTTCGTTGATATGGTGACGAATGTTATTGTTGATGATACAAGTGCTATGATCAATGTGGGTGATAAGTTGGATGCCTTCATGCTCAAGTTTTATGATCACGAGATGGATGGCTTCATGGACTATTTGAACTTTTTTCAAGGAATGGGGTCGTACAACTATGCGCCCCGAAAAGTTTACTTGGATCTTGAAAATAGGAAAACACCTCCTACAAAGCCTTCTATTGAACAACCTCCTACTTTGGAGTTGAAGCCACTGCCTCCACATTTTCAGTATGAATTTCTTGGTCCTTGTTCTACTTTACCGGTTATTCTTTCCTCTTGTTTGACTAACGTGCAGGTAAACTCCACTTTGGCAGTGCTACAAAAGCTTGAAAATATGAAAACACCTCCTACAAAGCCTTCTTTTGAGAAACCTCCTAATTTGGAGTTGAAGCCATTGCCTCCACATTTTCAGTATGAATTTCTTAGTCCTTGTTCTACTTTACCGGTTATCTTTCCTCTTGTTTGACTAACGTGCAGGTAAACTCCACTTTGCAGTGCTATAAAAGAGGAAGAAGGCTATTGGATGGACTTTGGCAGATATTCGAGGGATAAGCCCCACATTTTGTATGCATAGATTAACTTGGAGGAATGCACCAAACCATCTATTGAACATCAAAGGAGACTCAATGAGGCTATGCAAGAAGATGTCAAGAAGGATATTATCAAGTGGTTGGATGATGAGGTTGTCTACCTCATCTCCAATAGTTCTTGGACTTCTCCAGTTTATTGTTTCCCAAAGAAGGGGGCATGACGGTAGTCACCAATGACAAGAATGAGTTGATTCATACAAGAGCGGTGACCGGATGGAGGTGTGTATGGACTATCGGAAGTTCAATAAAGTCACAAAGAATGATCATTTTCCACTTTCTTTTTTAAATAAAATGCTTGATAGATTGGCCGTCCGTGCTTTCTATTGCTTTCTTAATTGGTATTCGGGATACCACCAAGTTCTTATTGCTCCAAAGCATCAAGAGAAATAACCTTTACATGTCCCTATGGAACCTTTGCCTTTAAGCGGAGACCATTTGGTTTCTGCAATGCACCAACGACATTTCAAAGATGTATTATGGCTGTTTTCAAGGACATGGTGGAGGACTAACTTGAAATTCTCATGGATGACTTCTCGGTGGTTAGAGATTCTTTTGATGATTGTCTTGCTAATTTGGATAAAGTGTCGGCAAGATGTGAAGCAATAAATTTGGTACTCAATTGGGAGAAGTGTCATTTCATGGTCGAGGAAGGCATTGTCCTTGGCCACAAAATCTAAAAGAATGGAATCGAAGTTGACAAGGCGAAGATTGAGGTTATTTCTTAACTTCCACCTCCAATGTCGGTAAAGGGTGTGCAGAGTTTATTAGGCCACGCGATTTCTACCGGCGCTTCATCAAAGATTTCTCTAAGGTGGTGAATTCATTGTGCAAGATTCTAGAGAAAGATTCTATGTTCAAATTAAATGATGATTGCATAAGAGCTTTTGAATTTTTGAAGTTCAAACTGTCAACTACTCCCATCATCACCGCTCTAAATTGGAGTTTCCTTTTTGAACTCATGTCTGATGCAAGTAACGTAGTGCTTGGAGAGGTTTTGGGGAAACACATCAACAAGATTTTTCACCCGGTCTTCTATGCTAGTAAGATCATGAATAGTGCCCAAGTCGACTACACTGGTATGGAGAAGAGCTCCTTGCCATTTTATTTGCAATTGAGAAGTTCCGCCAGCACTTGATGGGTACAAAGGTCATTGTCCATATTGATCATGTGGCACTTCGTTATTTTATTAGCAAGAAGGAATCCAAAGATCGGTTGATGATATGGGTTCTTTTATTATAAGAGTTTGATATTGACATCCAAGATAGAAAAGGGAGTGAAACAAAGTGGCGGACCATTTTTCTCATTTGGAGGAGGAGGGGAGGCCGCATGATGGCCTTGAAATCATTGACTCCTTCCCCGATGAGCAACTCTTGGTTGATTCAATGAAAGATGTGCTATGGTTCGGGATCTAGAAAATTTTCTCGTGTGTGGAATCACCCCGGATGAGTTCTCTTCAAACCAAAGGAAGAAGTTCACACAGGATTGTCAAGATTATTATTGGGACGAACCATACCTTTTTCGGGTTTGTAAGAAAGGTGAAATTCTTTGTGCTTGTCATTCTTCGCCATATGGGGCTCATCATGGTGGAGCAACAACGACGACAAAAGTGCTAAGTTTCGGTTTCTATTGGCCCACTCTTTACAAGGATGCTATTGATCTAGTGAAAAGATGTGATGAATGTCAATGGGTCGGTGGGTTATTGACATTATGGGTCCTTTTGTGAGTTCTTATGGAAAACCTACATTTTGGTCGCGGTGGATTATGTGTCCAAATTGGTTGATGTTGTTGCTCCACAAAATTTGGTACTCCACGAGCAATTATAAGCGATGGGGGATCACATTTTTGCAACAAGGCTTTTGACACTTTACATAGAAATTATGGTGTTACTCATAAAGTCACGACTCCCTATCATCCACAAGCTAGCGGTCAAGTGGAACTCTCCAACCAAGAGATAAACAGTATTTTGTCCAAAATGGTGAATGCTAATCAGACGGACTGGTCCAAGATGCTTCATGATGTACTATGGGCTTATCAGACGACTTACAAAACACCTATCAGAATGTCGCCATACCAGTTGGTGATTGAAAAAGCTTGTCATATTTCGGTAGAACTTGAGCACAAGGCCATGTGGGCTCTAAAGAAGTTGAATCTTGATTGGGATCTAGCCGCTAACTTGAGGGTTGCACATTTGAATGAATTGGATGAGTTCCGATACCATGCTTATGCAAGTTCGTCCTTGTACAAAGAAAAGATGAAATAGCTTCATAACAAATACATTTGGAACAAAGAGTTCAAGGTGGACGATCTTGTATTGTTGTTTAACTCAAGGTTGAGGATGTTTCCTAGGAAGCTAAAGTCTAAATGGAGTGGTCCTTTCAAAATTGTGGGTCTGACATCTTTTGGGACATTAGACTTGAAGAACTAAAACAATGAGGTATTTTGAGTCGATGGTCACCGGGTGAAGCACTATTTGGGAAAGGTTGGAGATAGCCACATCGTGGCGCTTATTCATTTCAATTGAGGGTATTCTGTTCATGTCGCGATGTTAAATTGGGAGGCAACCCATGCTTATTTTCGTTTTTTCTTTAGTAGTTAGGTGTTATTTTCTTTCTAACTTGATTTGAAGAGTGTTGTAGGGTTGAGTGTAACCTATATTAATTTTGGACATAAATATGGCTAAGTGTTGCAAGAATTTCGGACCGCAGTTGAATTGTGCGGACCGCATGTTTATAGTTGATGCAGCAAAACTGCACTGCAGCCACATAATCATCTTGCAGACTACACAAATGAAGGGTTGAAAATGCAAACTCTCTAAAGTTTAATATTTTAGAATAAAGGTCGATGTGGGATCACAAGAGGAAATCTGCATCCGCGCACAAAATTTTGCGGACCGGAGATAGAGAACCAAAAATGAAGCACCAAGTAAGAGAGTGCAGACCGCCCATGAAAATGTGCGGCCGCACTTGACCTTCTTCTCCGTTTCATAAACCATAAGTATAAAATAAAAGGGCAGGGGCAAGGGTTAAAATTTTCACTCTGAGCACAGCCATAGCACTCTCTTGAAATTTCTTAGTGAATCTATTTGTCCACACACACAACATCATTGCTCAATCACTGATCACACTAATTTATATGATATGCTTCAACTTCTTGTTAATCTTTTTTCTTTCAATTTGTAAATTTTTAGTCTTTCTTTAGTCTACACTTTGTGACTCAAATGAGCGGCCGCAGGTCTAATTGTGCAGAAAACAGAAATCATGTTGCGACCGCACATTAGCCAAATCTATGTCACCAGAGAGTTCGTATATTTCGGGTTTCTGAGATGTGGCCGCAAGTGAAATTGTGCGTACCGCATTTCGCTTATGCGGCAAAAAACAAAATTGTGGGGTCCGCAAAGCCTCATCTGCGGCCGCATGAAAATTGTGCGGACCACATATCCTTCTCCTGCAAGAAGACCTAAACTATGAACCTCACAATGTATTTTGGTGTATACTTGCATATCTCCTGTGTATGTTTGAACAATGAATTGCAACTAACAATCGCTTTTTCTTGATACACAAAATGGTTCGATTTAGAGGAAGAGGCGACACCTCTAAAAGGAGGGGTGAACCTTCTCGGGGTCGAGGCAAGAGTGCCCTACACCTTGGACAACAAAAGACAATTGCAAATAAAGCTACAGCCGACAGAGGGAGAGTTGTAGATCATTCTGACACGAGCTCATATGTCCCGTCTAGGGAAGTATTAGAGGGCAGCTCAGCCTCTGCTCAAGAGCAGTCGGATGTACAGTCAATGTCGCAATGGGAGGTACCTACTCAGAGACGAGCCGTCCTCATCTCATAGCACCTTCGAAGACTCGGAGAGTGCTAGTCATGCTTTTGAGCCATCGCCACAGCTTGTTCATTTGGCACAATTTACACCTGTTTAGGATATTCTGGATTATGGCAGAGGGAGAGATGCTACAGCTGCCGGCCTTGAAAGGTCGATAAAGAAAGAGGTTTGGGAGGATCGATTTCTTAGCTTGGTTGCCTTCACCATAGTTCACACATGGTGTCCAGTAAGGTCGCTAACTCCTGAGCGACAATCGCAATTGAAACATCTGGAGATGTACAACGCAGTAATGTTGAGATAGTTCAGGGAACGCAGGGGGTGGATGCGGTTAACTCAACGTGTAGTGGACGCTAAAGAGTACCTCGTCCAAGAATTATATGTAAATGTAGATTACATTAGAAAGAGGAAAAAAGTGACTAAAGTACGGAACTTAAAAGTAAGATTTGATCAACACACACTTAACACGTACTTGGGATTCAAAAATGTTGAGCCAAAGGAATATTTGGAGAAGTATGCATTAAGTGACGTAGCTCGTCCTTGGTTAGGGATGATTCTATCAGAAACAGGGCCACCACCTCCATGGATTGTCGTTGGGATTCCTATCCACGGAGCATTCTCAGTTTCGAGGCGAAGAGGTGGCAAACCTTTGTTTGTAGTAGACTAGACCTGAGTTAGAATGAAACTTACCTTCCGATTCCTTGGGCAGTTCTGCTTGCTTCTATTATGGCCTAGTACCCTATCGATGTGGTTGTCGTGATGTCAGCCAACATCTCAGTGATTGCTCGACAAGATGACTCGTCCTACCCATACACCAACACTATTACAGAATATCTCACGGATGCAAGGGTAAAGCCGAGAGATTATGACACAAAGGTGAGGCCGGAGAAGCCTTTTACTTGGTATGCAATGATGGGTGCGAACAACCCAAAGAAGAAAGTTCACTATCCTACCACCTTGGGCCAGTCTGATGAGCCAACTATAGTAGCTGCTAAAGAAGTTGATGTTCCATCCACTTCAGCCGAGCATTCCTTCAGTGCTGCACCTATGCCTCCGCCATCATCCACAGCCCCTGCTGCATTTCTTGGCCCAGCTCCCACATCGGCTTTGGAGCCGATGACCATGCCTACTACCCTACTCTCTGCATTACGAGTCTCCCAAAAAGTGTTAAAACTTAACAACTGGATGCAGGCATCCACTGCAAAGCTGTTTGACTTAGCCAGTACTCTTGCAACACAGTCTTCTAATAAGGCACCTTAGTTTCCCCCGACAGTTGTAGAGACATTGAAGAATCTCCTTGACAACCAGAACACTATTATGGCTACCTTGGTATAGCACGGGTCAGTGATCGAATAGATAGGAAAAGAATTAAAGAATATGAGAAAGTCCTAGGCCTGGAAGAAGTTAGTGGACAAGCTCCGGAGACAGGTGACCAGGCTTGTTAGAGGCGGAAATCTTCCATTTGACATACTAATTGACCCACACGAGTCAGGCCTAGATCCTTAGTACCAACAGCACCGGTGGCACCAGTTGGCCAGTCTGAGAAGCTAGACCTTGCTGCCGACGCAATGCGTTAGATGTTCACCAACCCAGCCACACCCAGAGTTGAGGATGATGAGATTTAGTTAGATGTTCCTGCGGGCGGTGACATTACTGGGGACACAGAGATGTCCAAGGAGCCATAGGGAGTTTTCTTCACTCTTTCCCCCCTTTTACTCTTTTTTTGTGTTATGTATTGCGGACAATGCTTATCTTTATCG